>VZRN01004407.1:2532185-2586015 GCA_013397935.1 Dasyornis broadbenti | reverse complement strand
AAAAAAAAAAAAAACCCACTTGTGGCTTTCATGCCTACATAATACCTTCCCCAAGGTGCCTGGCGAAATTTGGTTATACAAATACCATGGTGTTTGTTTAAAACCCCACTGTAAAAGTAAAAAGTGTAAAAACATTTATTTATCAATTAAAAATATTTTGCCCTAGGCAGTCTTATTCTATTGGAATAATTCTAGCCTTTTAAACCTCAAGTATAAATCTTAACAAAGTAAACCAGCGGTAATTGGCAGAATAATATTTTTTCTAAATTCTGTAATTATAACTCCTTGATTTAAATATGGTCACAAGGGAGGTAGAACAAGGTATTTGTTAAATAAATGTTGTGTAGTTGAGGTACTTTCCCTGAAGGTTGTTCAACTGCTACATTTACCAAAAGTCATAGGTGATAGATTTGGGTTGTTTTAATTTTGTTGTTGTTATTTATATTTTCTGTGAGTTTGTAATTTAGCTTGTCATCCAAGGTAACCAAAGCATAGTTGGTTTGTCAGCCCTTTCATTTTTCTTGGAACTCTCTGGGTTTTCGTTTGTTTGCAGCTATTTTAATGGAACACAAGTTACGTATTTTGTATCTCTTTCATACGGTGCAAGATCTAATTAACTCATTCTTAATAGCAAGTAATTAATGATGCTTTTAATAGATACATAAATATATGGGAGGGAAATATTAAAAGAATAGGAGCTTTTTATATAATGTTTTGACATGAAAGCAAACCTGATTCTTCTTAGTAATGGGAGTGCATGAGTAATTTCATAACCTCTTATAACAAAATTTAACCTGTGGTTATCTCTATAATGGAGCTGGTTTAATTTCTCTCTTCTCAATCTATAAAACTGTGCTTCTTTGTTTTCCCTCACATAATGTGACAGGTGTACTCTAGATGATAAGTGCACCCTTGGGCTTTTAACAAAACTAAGGTTATACAGTGACTTGTACTTTAAAAGTAGCGTAGTAACTTTTGAAAGGAAATAAAAGCTGTCTGTTTTAGGAACACCATGAATGGTCCCGTGATGAGGAGAGTAGGAGCCCATGCTGAGTTCTGGTTCATGCTTCGGAACTCAGCAGAGGTCAGTCCTTGGTACTTGCCTCTGGTGTGTGAATTGATAAACTTTTCCACCCCTGCCCGTGGAGGTGTTGTGGTGTAACCCCAGACAGTCCCCCACAGGGCCAGGGAGAGAATCAGAAGAGTAGGAGAAAGACAACTCATGGGCTGAGATAAAGGCAATGTCATAGGGAAAACAAAAGCTGCACACACAAGCAAAGCACAACAAGGAATTAATTCACTGCTTCCCATGGGCAGGCAGGTTCAGCCATCTCCAGGAGAGCAGGGCCCCATCACACAAAACACGTACTTGGGAAATGCCATCACTCCAAATGCCCTCTCCTTCCTCCTTTTTCCCCCTACTTTATCTACTGAGCATGATGTCACATGGGCTGGAATATCCCTTTGGTCAGTCAGGGTCAGCTGTCCCTGCTGTGTCTTGTCCCAGTCTCCCACGCACCCCCAGTCTCCTCACCAGTGTAGCCATATGAAAAACAGAAAGGCCTTGGCTCTGTGCAAACCCTGCTCAACAACAACAAAATCATCTCTATATTATCAACCTCTGTTCAGCACAAATCCAAAACACAGCCCCACACCTGCCACTGTGAATAAAATTAACCCTACCCCAGCCGAAACCAGCTCAGGGGCTTTTATGTTTCAATTTGTACCATAGAATGAATGGCCTTAGGAACATCAGCTCCTGAGCCCGCAGGCTTTGTGTCAACATTTCTGACTGCCAGTTTTCCTGGAGTTTGAGAGAGCAAAGTCTACCCTGTGAGTAAGAGGTGCCATCATCAGGACAGTGGCTGGTACTCCAGCTTTCCTGCTAATGCATGACTTACTCAAATCAATAACTCTTGATTGTGGATCCATGCCTCTTCCCAGTTGGGGATCTTGGACTGATGCGCCGTTGAACACCCACATGTTTATTAACCAAATGAGGACAGCAGAAAACCCGCAGGGTCCTCCTGCAGGGCAGGCACTGGGGGACCCCCAGGCAGTCACAGACCTTCCCTGGCTGCCAGTGTGCTGTGCTGGCTGAGGCAAGGTGTCTTTCACATCAGAGGGCAGGAGGAGGGTTCTAGCCATGTGTTGTGATATTGGTTTGTTTGTTTTTTTTTTTAACCTGAAGGATGGTTACACCTGATTATTATTATAATTTTAATATATAGCTACAATGTATGACTAGCTGTACAACTGCAATGGAATATATGTCATGTGTTTTATACTAGGTAGGCATGTGTGACAGGATACAGGACTGTTGCGAACAATTTTTCTATAACAAAATAATGTTGAAAGGTTATTCTTACTAATTTAATGTTGTGATTCGGAATACAGAATGGAATGTTTAACCATGTATTTCTTTTATTTTTATAGCTGCCAGAAATTATCCCAACTTTTTCTTTATGACGGCACATTTACCTCTTGAATGACTGTACCCTTCCCTCCTGAGGAAAGGAAACATGGTTCTGATTTAAAGCTGGAATCCATTATGGATCCTTTTGTTCTCCATGTGCATTTCATGCTAAATTCTGAAGTAACCTTGAAAATTAAGGCATGCTGTGCTTAAGTCTTAGGTTCATATATGGACATCACATGCTGTCAGAGAATTACGTATACTTAAATAGATATTATTTTTATTTATATATTATTTTATTTATTATTTACATCTTGTATTATTATTTTCTTATGTTTATAATACTTTACTGACTCCTATTCCTTGCTCTGTTCTGTGTATCAGACTGGGGTTATTTTTGTAAATGACAGGAAAAAAAAGACAACAATAAAACCCTTAACATTGTCTGCAAAAGTCAGATTATAAATGTTTATTTAGTCATTAGTTTCATTTTTTCGTAACAAAAAAGATGAAATGCAGTAAATCACTGTACAATGTGGAACATAGTCCTTGCAGCATCAACTTAGCATTCCTCAGTGAAATGTCCCATTTTCTCTCTTTCTTTTGTAGGTCACCAGTGGGACTTCTAGCTTAAAATTAGTTATTATAGAGGCAGAGCTATTGGGAAATCACGGATCTGATGCAATTATAAATTTCATAATGCTGTACTGCCACATGCTGTTCTGATATGTGGAAGTGTATTGATTTAGATATGTTTTATGGCTGGTGTTATGTGTCCCTAACCACCAAAAACAATCCTATATATTTTTAAACATTTTATGAATTCAGAGCTAACAATATTGGTAAAGAGAAGAAAATGCGTATATTTCATTAGAGTGGATGATGAGATGAATGTGACGGAAAGAGTGAGAAACATAGGTAGGACTGGAGAAAAAACGAAAGTTCTTGAAAAGGAAAAGTGGAATGTAAATAAGATAAAGACAAAAAAATACGCTGTCAAAATTAATTTTAATAATTCCTTTCAAATGTTGCAATTACAAGTCAGTAAACATTCCTTTCTTAGGGAAAGGATGTAGCTAAGTGACTCTCCAAGCACCCTTACCTGCCTTTAAGATGTCTTGGCATTCCATTCCATTTATCATCAGATAACACGTTGGTAACATGGCATTAAATGTTCTAATGTTCCAGGATGTAATTTAATTTGTGTTCTTCAGAATAAATAGGCAACAGAATAAAAGACTTCATTGAATAGAACTGAAAAGGAAAAGAGGACTTAATTCTGCAAATATTAGTGCACCAGTTCAGTGCATGTGTAGTCCAAGCCTATGGAATGGAAAATAGGGACACTCTTGGCTGCTGTAGAGTGCTGTCTTCAAAATGTGTTCTCAACATGCTGCAGTACTTCAAATAGGATTTTTTTTTTTTTTCTATTCTTGTATTTTGGTTTTCCTAGGATTAGATTCTGTGGTATCTAGAAGTGAAGACAATTTCTATGAAATAAGAACTATATATATAAGAAGTAAGAGAGAGCACTTTTTTCCCCTGCACACTATAGGTAAGGTACTGTATAGTGGTACTGGAAAATGATACCTGTTGAGTATTGAAAGGAAGCTGGGGACTAATTGAGCGGGCTTAAAGGAAGCAGATCATGTAATAATGGAGGCAGTAATCCTAAAAAGCAGGTACAGGGCTAGCCAGAAACTGAGAGGAGGTGGGTGATTTTTTGACCTGGGCCACGTGTTTTCCCTACCACTGGCACTCAAAATTCAGCGTTATTTTCACAGCTTTGGTATAAATTGAAACTCCAACTCCTCTCTTGCTTTGGCAGGAGATTACAGAGTTTTTAAACATCAAACTTGAGAAGCACCGAGCTGTCTCTCATGGCAAGGACAAATTGCCATGGCACAGTTTTCGTCTGTCAGCCTGGTGACCTCACTACAACTCCCCTTACTTGAGTTTATTGCAGACTTTTGAATAGAAACTTGATCTTCATGAAAAATGGCTTTTTTAGTGTTTTCACTGGCTGGAGCTTTCAAAAGTTCTGGTTTAAAATTTTAATTGAAACAAACAGTTGAAAAAATGTCATATTTTCAGGACTTGTGGGAAAGACTTTCTTCCTCCTCCCCTTTTGGGGGTAAGAGGAAAAAAAAAGCAGGTAAGGGAAGCAGACTCAAATCATAAAAATTCATATAAACTATAGGACTTGCTTTACCCTTTTCTTCCCTTACAAATGCGTACCTTGCGAAGTTTTACCCTATGTAAAAAGATGAGCAGGAGAAGATCTGTGTATAAGGAAGGTCGGAGCATAAAGTCTGATTTCAGGGCTTAGGCAGGATATAGGAAAATATCTATGTCTTGAGCTCTGGCTTCCAGAGAAAATTTCATGCAACACTCAAAAGATTCTTTTTTATTTTTCCTTGTTCACAGCATGGTAAGGCACTGAAAAAACAATCATCTGCTGTAAGTTTGCTTTAGTGTTAAGCTTTCTCTATACTATTTAAAGTCAATGAATTTGGAAGAACAATAGAATAATAATTGGCCATAATTTGCAACTATTCCAGAATTCTAGCAGTAGGACGAGCCACAGAGAAATCATTCTAATGTGAATGCAACTATTGTGCTGGAACTAGATGATCTGCAAGATCCCTTCCAACCCCAGCCCTTCTGTGCTTCAGATATTTCAGAATTTGACAGTATAGTCACTCATTTTATTAACTTTGGCAGATATTGTGTCTGTGTTGCATAACAACATCTTCCAGGAGCTGACAATGATTAACATTTTCTTTTGCATTCTTGAAAACAGTGTAAGATCATTCCTTTAATTCTGATACCATGCCAGAAAAGTCTTTACTGGCTGCTAAACTGTACAAAAAATGTGTCAGTGTTGTGATCCCTCTCTCCTTAGGGAAGATGGCATCCTCTGTTCCCTTCTATTCAGAGTACTGAGGGAAGCCAGTGATGCACCGTTTGATTGTAACTGAAAATAATCTCTACCTAAAATGTTTAGCTCCCCAGTGCAGAGGTAGCACAGAAGTCTGTGAAGATTCTGACCAGAGTAACGTTGTTATGGTACAGGGACCTGTTTCTTTGGAGTTTGGTGGAGAAGAGGTGTGTATGTGGGGTGGTAGAGAGGGTGACATGCCAGGGCTGTTGAGTGTCACTTGTCAAAAAATATTTGAAAATTCAGTCCTCAACAAACTTAAAGATTCTCCAGACCTGAGCACTGTGAAACCCACTGGTAGTCTTATTTTCTTCTCTGTTTATAAATGAAAACAATATACATTTGGCTTCAATAGCATTTGCCTTTGTTCTCCAGTCCTCATTTCTGTTTCAGGATACTTGAGATTGTAGTTCTAGTCTCTAGATATTTAATATGGCATATAAATATCTTGCTAGAGTAACTGGAAAAGGCACTAACAGCTCTTAAAAACAGAAATAATGACAAAACCAGAAAGTCTGTATACATATAGCCCTAAAATGAATAGACCTTTGAGTGTTTTTTTAATATTTAACAAGCTATTTTGACGTATCTTATTAGGCTGACCTAGAACAGCTTGTTCATACAGATTCATCATTAATAATTAATTCATCCTGGGAGGAAATAATAATAAAAAATCACCTAAATGCATAAAGGGTTTAGAATCCTGGTTCTGCTGATAATCTTACAGGGCAAGGTTCTACTTTCCATACGGCCATTGTGTTTTCCTGTTAGAAAACCCATTAAATTTAATAGATATTCTTGTGATGCAAAGTATTGGTGTTTGTAAGTAGACCTGACCAGGGTTTAAAAGTCATTCTGATGGCTGTATGATATAAGTGCCTAAGGGCCCTCAATTTAAAATTAAATGTGAGTATGCTCAACAAACTTTATTATTTGTTACATTTGTCTTTATTTCTTAAATTGCAGAAATGCATGAAGTCTTCATCCAAATCCAATGTGTTAGGTACAGGAAGAAAATATGTCCTCTTAAAGGAATTTGTAATCTGTATAAAGTCAAAAAGGTAAAAAGATGCTGCAATATAATGAAATCACTTCTTGCCAATATGCAGCACACCAGTATTAGAGCTGGAAAAACACTTTCATTTTTCTTCCGCTCCTTTATATCAAGCTAGGCAGCATTGAGAGATATGATCATGCTGTAAGACTTCTCTGCATCTTTTGAGGTTTTTTCCCATGCTAACAATAAGAAAGGATTGCATATAGTATATTCTGTGATTGAAAAAGTAACCAGTCTTTAGTCTTTCACTCATCAAAAAATATTCAAACCACGGTGACTTAAAGGAATCATGTATTGGATGAGATTTTCAACCGGCATTAGTTTTATGAAATACATTTACTTTTTATGCCTGCTCTTTCTGAGGTCAGTCTCTGCTTCTTAGCACAATTCTTCCAACTGATGAAAGTTCCTAAAGCAGACAAGAGAAAGTTCAACACCAGTGAACAACAACAACAAAAGACAAAGGGGAAAAAGGACAGATGGACTAGTTATTTACCCAAGTCACAACTTGCTTCACTGAATTCATACTTGGAAGGCACTTTATAAACAGTGGAAGCATTTAGCCCTTGATGTTTGAGTGGGTTTTGAATATTTGTAGGAATGGCTAGTGATTTCCTGGTAAAAATGAAGAGGGAAGGTTTTGCAGCATATCCCTGAAGATAAATATGGAGAAATCAGGACTTATAATCTGTGGAGTGTTTGTACCTTTTTGTTCAGAGTTTTTTGTGTACTCATAGACTCGTATTTCATGTGTATTTTATACTGCTTATATTTTATATATTATGTAGCTATCTGAACATCCATAAAAGATAGATGCTCAGCAAGCTTTTTCATATACGATTTTAACAAAACTACATCAAGCATTCTGCTTGCACAAAAAAGTATTCAAGGGTGCTTCATTTCTCTTGTGGTTTCTAGTGATGAACATAAATTGGTCATGCTCTGTTTTGTGCATTTTCAGATGTTGCTGTAAATGTAACAGATCTTAGCTACAATTTCTTTTTTCCCCTCTTTGGAAGTTTTTCAGTAACGCTAGCATAATATTTTTACAGGATTCTCGCGTGCCCATTAAACACTAATCAGAGGTCAAAGATCATATGTTTTTTGTCTCCTTAGATTTCTGTCATCTGACCTAAGATTGTCTGTTAGTTTTAGAGGATGTAACAAACAATGCGGAATTACTGTAAGGCATGTCTGTACTCGAATCTAATCACTTCTGGAGTATTGTTGCTCTAAGTGGTGTTTATAACACCAGCTGTACAGCTGCCAATCCTGCTGTGGAAAAGAGGTACTTCACCCCCAGAGGTGGCCCCTGAATTATCAGATAGACACACACAGCTTGCAGTGGAGACTGAAACAGAAGTGAGGATACATTGTCTTTGATCATCTCAGTTGTGCTAGTCGTTTCAGCACATGCAATTCCACACCTCAGGATACTCATAGCATGAAATAATATTGTGTGACTGCATAAATTCTAATTCATAAATTTAGGATGGATTAACAAGAAAAAAATTTTAGAATTCACTACAATATTAGAGCAGCACAATTTCATTTTCCTGTATCTAGAAAAGAAAATAGAAGTTGCATGAATGAATACAACATCTTAAATGTTTAATGCTGGAGAGTGGCAAGGACTTTTATTGTAGTCCAGATTTATTTTGGACTGTTGATTCCCTAGTCCTTGCCCACTGCCATCTTTCTTCAGGAAATGAAAATGTTTGCTTAATTTTCCATCAAAATTTAAAACTGCATTTTTTTTGTATGAAAAATCATCACTTTTTGTTTCTGAAATTACAGTGTTCTATTTCTTGAACTCATCACTAAAGCCCTCTCTCAACTTCAGCAAATAATCTTTTCTCTTTAGTGAGAGGAAGAAAAGGAGGGACTATTACCACAAAAGCCTTCTCAGTTATCAGATGTAACTGAAAAGGAAACCAGCGTCCGTTGTACATGTACAGGAGTTTCTGAAGGCAGAAAGCTCTATGTTCCCTGTTGCTTGTCTCTGTAAGAAAATAAAGAAATGAGAAAACTCTAAGTGCGGATATTATCCAAAAACAGGAAGCTGTGAAAGTGCAGAAATTAAAACTTGAAAAAAAAAAATCTGATTTTTTTTATATATATATGTTTTTAATTTTATATAACTTTTATTATTTTCAGACACGTTCTCTTGACTGCTGAACCTCACTGATGATTACCACAATAAGTGTGTGCTGATGTGTAGGAAGGAGTTTGTTACTGCATAAATGTCATTTAGCGAGTCTGCCGCTGTGTCTGCAGTTGCTTTAGTAAATGGGTACTCAGTGATGTATCTGGGCTGAGAGAAACCGAGAGGCAGTGAAAAGGGGAGTAGAAGTTCTTCCATTTTTCTGTTAAGATGAGGCATCCTTAATAACAAAGACCTTTGCAACATTGTTTGCTTATATTTGTACTTACCTGTGTTTCTTGACAGTAATGGACTAAATTCTTTAATTCGAAGATTCTCTCTAACCTAAGTATCTGGTTTGATGATAGCGGTGCTCAACTTGTCATTCTTTTCCCCGCTTTTTGGACTAAGATACGTACTAGGTGATCTCTGCAACACAGAAAAATTAATCAATGCACTTCTCTGTGAGAGTTTCTCAGCAGGCTGAAGGCAGGGCAGACCTAAGAGTTCAATAAATGCAGATCCCAAAGGACTGAGAGTATGGACAGAGTTGTTGGAGAGCTGTGATTACAGAGAGAAATACAAAAAACATTGGAAAGGTTTCCCAGCTTCCTTCTTTCTTTTTCCTGTGTTTTCCTTACCTTTCAGAAAGGAGTATTTTGCAACTGATGCCTTTATGTGTTACAGTTTACTTTACTAGCCACCAGATACATCAACTGGAATAACAAATACCCTCGTCTTCGTACTTTAATGGTGTTAGAGAACACCATTTAAAATGTTTTTGGACCAGGCATTTGTAGCAACAAGATCCTTCTGTATTTCTGAAGTCTGACTCACATGTGCTAAGTGACAATCACTCAGGAGTAATTACTTACTTTTAATGACTCTTTTTATAGATGGTTAAATGGAAATGTTATATGTCTGAAGTCCTGAAGTTGCCACATCTAGTCATTATCAGCTAATTATTTTCAGTACTTTGACAATGGGCAGAAGAGATGCATTTTTCGAAAGCTGCCAAGGCACAAGTGTATATTAATGTGACACCTGGTCTTTCATACAACTTTCAAAATGTTACTGCATTACTTTCAGTGTGAATACTGCAGAAAAATTAAAGTAATTTAACAATTGGAATGTGTGGGATTCCCATTTCATGATTTCATTTTCATCAAACATTAAGCTTGTGCTACAATGGGTATAGAAGGGGCTTTGCACCATGGGATGGTATCTAATAGAGAGCAGGATCCATAGCTAATATAGAGCAGATCTTCTGCTGAGTGAAAAACTTGCTATGTCTCCATTTGCCCAACTGGAAAGTGAAAATATGCTACTTAGTGAAGTGTCTTTTAGATTACTGATATTCTGGCTTTGATATTTTGTGGTTACGTATTGGTCTTTCGGTTGCTAGACCTAAGGAAAAGTGGTAAAACATGTAATGGACTCAGGTATGTGCAATATAGTCTCTAGTTGGTATAATGAAAATAAATCTGTGTTTTGCCAAGACTTCTGTAAGATTTTAGTTTGTTAGAAAAGACAAGTTCTCTGAAACAGCATTAATAGCAATTTTAAAGGAAAGGCCTTACAATGTGTGAAACTTTCAGTCTCTTGCAGATTTCTGTATCTGTGAGATTGAACTCTCGTGCAGTAATGAAACTACAAAGAAAGAAATATAAGTCTTGGCTCAAATAAAGGATTTTCTGAATGTACCTGGCAGGTAAATAGAGCTGGAATATTGATTAGTCTCAATCAAGCAGCATGAGAGTTTCTGACTGGTGGGCTATGAAACAATGCAAGAAAGGAGATAGCAATTGCACAGCAATTTAAATTTTAGGTGAGGGGAAGAAATACATTCTTTCTGCTTTGATAATCAAGGCAGAAATGGAACTTTAGTCTCCGAATCTCAAAGTGGTGTCATATGTGCACTCTGTTTGCACTGCAACGTGTGTATGCTGTCACTGAGAGCAAAGTAAAACTGAAATCATATTCCAGGGGAGTAACATGGCTTGTAAATAGCAGACTTGAGGATCAGAATTGACATGTGCCTCCTATAGAAAAACTCTGCCTAGAGAGATGTGCATCTTGATGTTGTGATGTGGTGCTTCTGACTTTCCTGTCTGTTCTTGCTGCACTTTATAATATTGTATTTAGAAGAACTTGCATTATTCAAGTAGTATGAAAACAAAACAATTGAAAGTTATTAGACTGGTATTAAGAAAGTATACTTAAAATTGTGTTAGTTGACTTAGGCTAGAAGCAAAAAAGTGATTGTATATTTTTCATGCAAATATACATGCATATTTTAGGCTCTGTTAGAGCATTAGCATTTATCCCAATTTTACTACTGAGACCAAATCATAACATCAGTTACTCATGTTTGAGAGATCAGGGGTGAACAGATTGTTCTGGTTCTACAGGCTGGGCTTTGTGTTAGCTGTTTTCGTTTTGGGAAAGCACAGCTCTGACAGGGGAGATAAAAATGTGACATTAAAATGGCAGAGAATTCATAAGACAAAGCCAAGACTCAAAGTAGAAACCTTGGTTAAAACAGGGAGGATGATTGTGTCAGTATATAACAAGGAACAGAGGAGCTGTAAGACTTTTATTGGAAAAATAATTTTAAGAAAAGATAATGGAAAGAGAAACAAGGGAAAAAAGAAATAAAAGGAATATCCATGTAGCTGAGAGATCCCCCAGATAGTCTTGCTAATCAGGCTATATTCAAAATTTAACAAACCAAGTCTTCAAGCAAACATTTAATCAAATTCTTGGCAAAAGTCACACAAATTTTTGCCAACATTCATTTTTTGATCGGTTTTTATTTTCAGTGTTGTTTTTGGAACTGTACTTCCTGCTATTCTGTCTCACTGTAAAATGCTGTAGTTCCATTAAAGGGCTGATAGCTGCCTTTCAGAATGTACACGCTGCTCCTTGTTCCCGGTGTAAACCAAGTGAAGTTTATCCCAGTTGAAGTGGATATGCAGGAAAGGTCTTATAAAACAAGCTAACATCTGTACTGGCGAAATAACAGATGGCTCTTATCTGGCTCCTTCATGTTTGCAGAGAGGATCTGGTGGGAAAGACCATTCCTGTTGGCAGTCTTTGATCTTAATACCTCGTGTAAACCAGTACAACAGGGAACATCTGTCCACAGTGACTCTCTGACAAGTGGATGTGTGTGAAACCTGCTTAACATCAAAACTCTCTGGGCAAAAATGGTGCACAGAGAACCTAATCCTGCTTTCTAATTTGTATTTGCTGCTTTTTTTTGGTTTTCACCATTGAAGTTGTGCTTATTTGTATTTGAGAAATGTTTTCCTTATCCACCTAGGCACAGTAGATTTTAGATATCTTACAAGAATTTATGTATACTTTAATTATTAAGGTACCAAATTCTGTGTGATGCTATCTTTACTGTAAAAGTAAAGAGAAGGCTATGGAAAGTATCATACACGCTAAGGTAAACACACTCACAGCATTGTTTATCTTCTTGTTTCTCTTCAAAACTTTTTTTTCTTTTCTATTTCTGCTGTGGCAGCTCTCTTGATCATTGTCTTTCAGAAAATAGTTTCCCATCTGTGCCATTGCTGACAAATTTGGTTTTAAACTGTGACAGAATTGCCCCTCAGAATACTGCGCTAGTTTTCTTGTAATAAAGGTGCATATCCAGTGGTAACTCACCAGGTAATAAGAATCTGTGTAAAATCATTAACACATTATCAAACTAGCTTTTATCTGATTTGAATCTGTATCTTAACTGAAAGGGATATTTTAGCTTCTACATGTATTTTGAAGGAAATTCAGCTTGTTCTGACTTGTGCTTTGGGCATTTAGGCATACTTTCATGTGCACGCTGTATATCTGTTTTCTCGATTGCCAATAAGCTAGGAAAGAATATACGTGATTGTAGTTTAGTGCAATTCTAGAAGTACTTAACACTCTTTGGGACTTTACAGTTCTTTTCTCTTGTATTTCTTTTCATCCTTCTACTGGATGGAAATTCTTTTAAAGAAAATTGTTTAGAAAAATTGAAATAATTCATATGTGTGAGAGATGCTATGAAGGTAAAATTAATATGTAGAAATTCAGAGAGCTCCAAAAGATTGTCTTTCCATGACTTTTTGGGGCTGGGGGAGGTTAAATGTAGTTTATGGAGATAGTAAACAATAATGGCTATATCAGAATGCGTTGAAGTGAGGAGCAGAGGAGATTATATTAAATATGGAAATATGCTCAATCTGCTCGTGCACTAGAGTCTTCTATGAAGAAGAAAGTGTACTTTTTCTTAGCTTTGCAATTACTCATTGAAAAATATTTGTATCTAAACAAATCCACATCCTGGTGGGGGCTTTACCTTATCATAAAAATCTTCATATTTTCTTTAAGCAAGATTTTAACAGTACCTTTAAAATGGATTTTAAAAGGTAATTTTTCAAACCATTCAATTTTGGGAGCCTTTCTCAAGATAATTAAATCTTTTGCTGCAGAATAATTCATCTAACTCTGCCACTATATAAATATTTCAATCACTTTGGGGTCCAGTGCAATTGGAAATTATTTATTGTACTGTAGCAGAATATTTACAGAGCAAGAATTAAACATGTAAGCAATGTTAGACTTTAAAACTCCCATATATAAGCAGCCAGTCATTAATGTTTGTGTTTATCTGAAATATATTGAAAAGTTTTTCTCTGCTTAAAGACAGTCGGCTTGGTACTAAATGGGGGCGTGTCTGTGGCTCACAGGGCTGCTCAAAGGCCCTGAGATACTTGCCCACTTGGGGATATACAAATACGCACTTGTGGCTGAGTTAGAAAACTAATCTTTAGTTCAAATTTTCATGCTGTGTCTTTGAGATATCATATAGCAAAGGTCTCACTGGAATAAAGAAAAGAGGAGGTCTCTGTGGGAGACTAATGGCTTCTATAACCTTGATCTGCTTTGTGCTTACCATAAGGCAAGTCCCAATTTGTCCCTGCAAATTTAATTTAATTTCAGATTCATGGAGAGCTGTATTTTCAGTTTTATTTCCCCATATTCCTCTCACTTCTTTGTTCACTGTATTTTGTTTTAATGTATTTCTAGAAGAAGAGAAATTGAATTTATCTTAGTAGAATTTGAGCCTGTCTATATCAACAAGAATTTATGGGCACTGCAGTTAAAAAACTTGCACCAAAGGGAAGAAGCTAATCAGGCTTGATTGAATACACTCATGTATATTGAAGATTGGATAGCTGGGGCATCAACACATGCACATTTGGTGAACTGACCTTCATGAAATGGTACCAAAAATATTTGTCATGGACTGGCTACTAACTCGGGGTTATATGACAGATTTTCATAAATCTGTGTATAAAGAGCTGAGACCACAGAAATATTTGGTAATTAGTGACCCATAAGAGGTAAAACTTAATTAGAAAGAATTTTCTAAAACTCCCAATTTCCTAATTTTCCACAAGAGTATACCAGATTAATATTAATCAACTTATTATCATGGCTCTTATGGAGCTACTGAAAAAGCAGGAAGTCTGCCCTACTATCTAGAAGCTACAGGAAAAGCATGCTTGCAAAACAGATGAATACAACTTAAGAGGCAGTAGAGATATTGATAAAATTAGTTGAAATAGCTACTGCTGTGAATTCTTAGAGAAGCTATTTTAAATGTTGAAAGATCAGCAATGGGATAAATTCCCCAGGAAAAGCTAAAAAAATCCGTACACAGGTGATGTTTGCTGGTGGCTCTGTGCTTGAGGATTACATCGACCTAAGGGATAAAACTCAGTGGTAAAACTACAGAGGTCCATGAAGCGCTTGCATGCAGAAACTCGAGAGACACCATGCTTGCTCTCCTTAGAGATGGGGTTACTGTGGGTTGCAAACAAATGCAAGGGAGAGAAAGTGAACAGAAACCAGAAGCCATAAAATCCTCTCGCACACTGCATTTTGTGATGTACACCCTCCTGCACATCCTTGCACCAACAGGGTTAGAGGCTATCAGACACCTGGAAATACCTTCTGCAAAACAGCGCTGCTATCTCAGGATTAGATCTTGCTCCTTGTCTGTCTTTGATCCAGTGTTCTTCCAGCTGTATGTGTTAGGCTGCTGAATAATCTGCTGTGACTGCCTGTGATCTGTCATAAGAGCTTGTGTTTTCTATCAGTTTGTAGGTTTCAGTCTCTGTTCCCAGAGCTAATTTTCCAAGCTATAAAATAAAATGGGCAACATTTTCCACAGTATTTAATTCAGAACAAACCAAAAAGTAGGATAAACTTACAATCTTTATTATATGAGAGATTACAGAATATACATGTTGTGAAGGTAAACGTACAAATCTCTGTAAGAATCTTTGCTTTTGAATCTAAGGTAGAAGAAATGATGAAGGATGTAATATTTGTAAATCTGTGTCTCCCAGAGAGATGGTGAGACCATGACATTTGTTCTTGGTTTTACTGAAGTCTTGCAGCATGACCTTGTGAAAGCTGCTTCATGATTCTGTGTCTCAGCTTCCCCATCTGTCCAATGATGCTTTATAAAACACTTTGAGATATTGTGGTGAATAATGTCACAGGAATTAATAATTCTCAATTCAGAGAAAGTAAGAGGCGTATAAACTTTGAGAGTAAATGCCATGCTGTAATAGTGTAATTGGGTGTTACAGCAGCCCTACACACTAGGACAGATAATGTGTAGATGGTATCATTATACATATATATATGTGTATATGCATATATGAGAACAGAGGTCTGTTTCATAATTTCATCTGTGCATTATCAGATGACTTGAAATTTTCTGGTATTAAGGCTGTGCTCACAGAAAGATTTGTTTGCTAAAATATTTAAATCTCTGTCCACACTTTCCAGCGTTCTGATTGTGTGCTTTTGCTTCTGTCTCCTTTTGCTTAAAAAAAATAAAAAAAAAGGGTATTAAATGTCGTGCTGCTTTGGATGCAGCCCAGGACATGATTGGCTTTATGGGTTGCAAGCGCACACTGCCAGGTCATGTTGAACTTCTTGTCAACCAACACCCTCGAGTCATTCTCTCAAGGGCTGCACTCAATCCATTCTCTTGCGCTCCAATCCAGCCTGTGTTTGTGCTTGGGACTGCCCCAGCCCAGGGGCGCAGGACCTTGTCTTGGCCTTGTTGAACTTCATGAGGTTTGCAAGGGCCTACCTCTCAAGCCTGTCAAGGTCCCTGTGGATGGCATCCCTTCTGTCCAATGTGTCACCTGTACCACACAGCTTGGTGTCATTGATAAATTTGCTAAAATGTGTTAAATCAATTTCAACATCCTATATGGTTTTGTTCTTTGTGTATAGTTATAGTAACAACTGCATATGTTGGTAATAATGTAAATGTTCCATACTTAAACTCCTAAATTCTAGTTCTGAGAAAGACATTCAAACTTATTTTAAAATAATGTAGCATAAGTTTGCATTTCCCTTGAGAAAATTTTATGTAACCTTGTCAGTAATTCCCACTGAAATAATTGCTGCCAACACTTTGCTTCTGGACTTAAGGATTCCGTTAGCTTTTGACAAAAAAATAATTCTCTTTTGCTAACTGAAAGTTGCTGATATGAAAGTGACCATTAAAATCTTTATGAATTGCCTTCTTTTTCTTAATTAAAGGTTTTGTATGAAACCTCTTTGTGTGTCTGGAATATAAGATGATAACTGGCTATACTTTGCTGAGATAATTCCCTTCATTACAAAAATAGTAACAAGAGAAAGTTTTTTCTCAGTATCAATAGATTAGAGTTACGCACACTATCAGATAAAAAGTAATCTTTATAAATGTGACCTGGTTCAAGTAAATAGTCTCCTTTAAAAACAAGTCCAGTTCATATCTTACGGTGCTTTGTTTCTACTAATTTGCTGCAGTCATAGTAGCTCAAACAGCTTTACTGGTTATTAGCTTTCTGAAGTAATTTAGATGTTAATTTTTCTTCCTTGTGAGAGAAGAATAATTACTGTATACATGAGCATAAAATTATTTAGAGCAGGTAGGAGTAAAAGAACAAGAACAGAAAAAGAAATAATTAATAATTGTGAACCTGTAGCATTTCTCAGTGCTCAGATGGCAAAGTCAAGAGCTTTAAAAAAGTGCTGTTGGGATTTTCCATTCAGTCTCACATAGCATCGTTCTGTCCTAGCTGGGATGTTGCAGTCTGGATGGATGGACAAACATATGAGCAAGGAAAAGGTTTCTATGCTCAAAGCCAGAGGAGGGGGTTGCACTCTCTCTGGGTGCCAGTAAGACATGCAACAGCACAGAGGTCTGTCCTGGGCCCCGTGCTGTGTAACTTTTTAAGCAGAGGTGTGCATGAGGTGATGGAGAGCAGGTTTGCAGGTGACACACAACTGCAGGGAGCAGCTCATCTGTCGAGAGCAGGGCTGCTGCTCAGACCTAGCCAGGTTGGAGGAATGGTCCGATGGGAACCACGTGGAACTCAGCAGGGACAGGCTCTAAGTCCTGCCCGAGGAACGGAGAGCAGGGCAGGCTGGGCACTGACTGCCCGGGGAGCAGCGCTGTGGAAAAGGCCATGGGGGTCCTGCTGGGCAGCAAGTGGCATGTGGGCAAGGAAGGTGCCCTGGCAGCAAAGGTGGCCAGCAACCACTTTGGCTGTGTGAGCAGGAACACACGCAGTAGAGCAAGGAAAGGGATTATTCCCCTCTACCTAGCGCACTTCAGAGGACGGCTGTGTGGACAGAGCTTTGGAAATCAGCTCTTCTCATCGTCAGAAGGAGTAGGGCACATCTGGTGGTACAGAAGAATAAGAAACAGATTTAAATAATTGAAATGTTAGGGTTTGAATTTTAAATAGTCAAAGTGTACACAGGTGTTTATGTTTCTCTAAAGAATTATGCTAATAAGTATGTTATTTTTCCACCACAGCCAAGAAGTGAAAGAAAACTTCCTTTGAATCCTCAAATCATTTCCTTGGATGCTTTCACAAACTTCTGTAGCCTTTACTAATCTTAATTGGATACATGAATGCCTTATAAAGTGCAAATAGAAGCTTTTTTGCTCAGCCTATCACTCTGAAAATTCAAAAGTTCAAGAAGCAGTGTAACTACCCTCTGAAATATCCTATAATTTAAGAAAACCCTTATGCTCCCTAAATTAATTTTTACCCTAATTTCTCAATATATTAGTGGAAAATATTAACGTGTGGGCTTTCTGATTGCTGTACAGATCAAAAGGGGAGGAGTAATTTTTTAAGTCTCTTTGAAGAATAATGAAAGCAAATGAAAGATGAAGGAATTTGATAACATCAAAAAGAATTATAATTTGATGATGACCTTTCTATTTTCTACTGGTCTATTTCCTGTTCAGGTTTTTATGTTCTCAAACATACTTTGGATGGATGGATCCAAACTATAGGCATGGATCTAGATGCACAATGAGAGCAAGCAAGTCCGAAACCTAATTTCTTGGTGAATTTTAAAGTTAGTGTTTCCCTGATAAGCAAAACAAATTCAAAATTAATGCCATGTTGCCTCTAATTGTTAGCCTTCAGCTGAATTTCTGGAATTTATTGGACATCTGTAATATAAAATATCATCATGAATCTCTGTTTTGGATTACAGTATGATTATATGCAGTGTATAATATTTGAAATTTTCAAATCTGCAGATTTACTGCAGATGAATATATCATTTGGATCTTTTAATGAAAAAATCATCTTGGATTGCTCATCTCTGGTAGACCGTTTATGAATTTACAAAGACAGGAAACTGCAATTACCTCTGTCACGGGACCACTGTTGATTAAAAGATTTTTCTGAGTGTCATGATTGTCACAACAAGCCCAGTGCAGTAACCATGGTGGACTCTCAGGTAAGCAGTGCTATTGAACAGGCTGCTCCTTTTGTTTTGGGGTTTTTTTGCTTGCTCTACTGCTCATCCTGACCAGAAATGTAATGGTTTACAAATGAAAAGTTGCTTAGCAACAATGAGTAAAATACTGTGAATCCTTTTAATTGTGTTGTTTTTGTCATCATAGACTTTTGTGATGTTTACATATGAAAAACAATATTGGATGTTTTGAAAATCCATAAAGGAAAAAGGATCCAGAACAGTTTAGACCACAGCCATCCATGACACAGATGTATCAAATGATTATTGAATGAATTGTTTGAATGGTGTCTGCCTTTTTTTTTTAACTTTTTTTTTCTTTATTTTGTGCATGTGATTTTGGTTTTGAGGTCTTTCTAACAAAATAGTAGGCTATTTACTCTCTTGCTTCTCCTAGTTTCTTTGGAAAATAATAGCATGTAAAACTGCTTTCTTCTCCTGCATACTGAAATGACCTTGTGGTACTGATATGCTAATGTATTCAAATGAGACATTATGTTTCAAAACCCACTAGCAGAGATTAAAAAATGCCAATATACTAAAAATAGAAATACTTTTGGAATGCGGGAATATAAATTTCTCTATGTTCGCTAACCTAGCAGTCAGGTTCTGAAAATACATGTTTTGTCAGGACAGTCTGGGAAGCTTGGATCCACAAATGTTTCCTCAGGAGCTGCACTGGTTTTTCAGTAGAGGCAAATTGGATGAGCTCTGTTGTAGAGGAAAACCTGGGAACATTCCACCATCAGCCTGAGCATTGCTGGAAATGGAATTCAGTATGGATGGGGAGAGCCACTGACACACAGCTTTGCCTCCAAAGGCACAACTGCCCCCATTTCTGGGTCCACATCACACTCTCTATGCATTTCAGACTCCTTTTATCTCTTTCCATGGCGCGTGCGTCTGTCCCAACACAGCTCCGGCCCTGTTGAGCAGCAGCAGCACACGGTGTAAGGACACCTGCCCAGATTTGCTGTGCCCCAGGCGAGATCTGAGGCAGTTGCTGGTTTTCCTGAGAGGCTTAGCATGCCAGGCAAGACAAGTAGTGAATTGGCCTCAAAATAACTACTTTGTAGTCCCAGAATTGACTGAATATCTTAATAATATCTGATTGTTAAATATTGCGGTCAGATCCAATTTCTTGTGGGGCTGAAGGCTGGATAACACTTTGATCAAGTTAAGTTTATCACCAATACGTAGCAGGAAGACTGTTGTGATCCTGTAACGTTCTGGAGTTCTGAAGTATTTCCTGATTTACCCATTGGCAGGAAAGAGCAGAGAAGTTCTGGTTAGGGGTGGGAAGGGAAAAATGAAAGCTTAACTACTGTCTTCCATCACTGATCTTAGACACAATTTCAGATTTTTTCAGATCAGGCAGTTCTTATCCTGGTTATTATAGGTTAACAAATTGAATCAAACTCGCAGCTTGCTTATGTATTGCCCTGCAAGAAATGCCACCAATGCCTAAGTGTAAGTAGTAGTAGGTCAATACCAGTTCTTGAAAGAAAAACATGCTAGCATTTAAATATGGTTTGTCTTTTCAAATTATGTCAGTCTCTAAATCAGCCCTTTCATGAGACAGTGTAGAGGTCAAAGATTTCTGTTGAAAGATGTATGATGAAATATATGTAAGATGAAATAAAACTATACTTTTACATAGCTGTAGGGTGGATAAACATAGATAGCAATTTTAAAAACAATAATTTGGAGAAGCTTGTTTACAACTTCCCTCATACTTTGACTTTAATAGAGCTTAATAGAATTAATTGTCTTTGTTCATCCTTTAGCTATTTTGATTTATTATGGATAAACCATATACAGCTACCTTTAACCATCACTGAAATTGTGGGATTATCTGCATGGCTTACATAAAAACTTTCTGTTGATCTCTTTATCACTAGTAATTAGCTAGTGCCCCAGCCTCCACCAAAACAGTTATCATATAGCAGAATAGTTTTCTTTATTGTACAAAATTTCTTAATTTTTAATCTCTTGAGGAAAAATTTACTGCATCAGGTATGATTTGTCTATTCCTTTAAAAAAGCTTCACCTTCCCCTGGGTCAACATGATTTTTGTACTTTGTCATCTACCAGAAAGTGATTGGATCAGTGTTATCAATATATGCCTAGAACTAAAACATTTGGGTATGGTTGAGGAGGATGATTATTTGGATTTCGGTTTAATCCGATTTTTTTTTTCTACTTCTTGTTGCATAAACACCAGATGAATCAATTCAAAGGCAGCTAGAGTATTTGAAACATTATGAACATGCTTTTTAATTGCCTTATTGGTTTGACAAGAAAATAAGAAAAGAAAATGTTTATTAAGTTTTCTTGCATGTTGAAATCTGTGTTGCCTGAGCACTTTGTTTGTGACAAAGAGCAGTTAAACTTCATGGTGTATATAATAAGAAACTATGATTAGATGGCATTATTGTGGCTTTTCTAGGCTGTACTTTCGGTAACCTGAAAAAAAGTTTAACTAGGACTCAGAACATTATTGTGCATAAACTCTCTTCTCATACCCCTCGAAATTAGAAGTGTTCCAGATAGTTTTTCTACACAAGAGTTTTAGGCTGGGCAGCTTTATGGAAGGACTAATATTTACCAGATATCTTTGAAGAGTGGTAGCTACATTGTACATGCAGGATTCACTAATTAATAATACTTAATTAAATTTTAGGTTTTTCTCTTGCTTCATACATCTGGAGACACTGGAGAGTCTTCTGGGGCTGTTTAATGATATCCCTTTCTTAAACATCAAGCTGAACATTATGATGTTTCTACCACATCATTTGTTTCTGTTAGGCTGGCAATAACCATTAAATAATGCTCTTCCAGGTTCTGCCTCCCCCAGAGTTTAGCAGCTGATTTATTTACAGGAAGATATTCCATCTCCTCTTACATTATACATTTACTATACACAGTAGGTTAAGCTCTTCTCTGTTATGAATTCATGTCTCTTGAACATATACTTTAAGCAATATTGCAGGTGTGCTGTGACTGATGCTGTAGACTCTCTCAGCTTCTTAATGTCTTCTATTTTCAAACTTGTATTTGACTCTGTATTGATTAACACAGGTGAGTTTCTCTTCCCCCCTTCATCCTTAAATGATGAGTTTCCCACTTAATAACAGAAATTAGTCTCTGCCCTTCATATTAATCCCTTTTCTGTTTCTTTTCCAAAGGCCAGTTAGACTATCTTTGTAAAAACCTAATCCACGTTTGTTTTTAAAATGCCACATTTTGTGCCAGCAATGGCTGTCGTTAATGCATTCCTACTCCATGTTAGTTAATATAAATGTGAAATATCAGTCTTCATATCAGTCCTTCAAGAGCTGATAACCTTCTTGCAGCCTGATGGGGTGTTTTTTTTTATGCCTACCCCATAATACTTTCATTAAATAGCACTAAGAATAGCTCTTTAAAGCTACTCCTCCTCCACCATAACTAATATTTGTGTGCAATCATATAAAAATCATTGCTAAAATTCAGATTCATAACGTCTGCCTCATAATCAGTTACCTTTTCACAGAGAGAATGTTAAGCTAATATTATGTCTATTTATGATACCTTACACAACATTTGTTGCATTTTTCCTCATATTGTTCATGGGTATAATGGTTTCCATCTGTAATGCCTGTATCTGTGTCTTATTGTTTTTTAACACGGTTATTCCAACAGATTATTTAATAACTGTGCTTTTTTCTTTATGAGATATAAACCTTTATCTCATAAACATTTCCTGGTGGGTGATAAGGCAGTGGATTTGCATACACACCTCCTTTGGGGTGGCAGTGGTGGGGTGGGGGGCTGGTGGTTGTTGCAATCTGCCTGGAAGAAGCTGAACTCAACCCTACTGATGTAGATAGATTTTAAAAAGCTTTAAACTAAGCTGTGTACACATAATTGCGACCGTGGCATCAGAAATGAGCTTACTAATTTTCTTTTTACCTTCAGGCTCTGAAGAGTTTCACAGCTTTAGTTTCAAACACCTGCATTTTTTAATTCAAGAACTAAAGCAAGTTAGAGATCATTCAGCTATGTTTATACTTAGCCGTGTCTCTGATATGCAGCGTTACATCTACCTTAAAGACGATTTATTGGCAGGCTCAGAAACACTAAAATAACGTTGGAGTTATGATCAAAATGCGTGTATACTTGGTGTTGGTACTTGCCCCTTTCAAATAAACTTTAAATTCTTGTGCTTTAGCAGAGGTAGAACACAAAATGTAATATCTCAGTTTGTCCTGTCTCCCCTGGGCTCTGCACTGCATTGGCAGAAATGTTTGCTGTCACCCAGAACCACGCTGGAGTAGGAACTGCTCTGACTTTTAAGCATATGCACTGGCA
The DNA here is from genome assembly GCA_013397935.1 of Dasyornis broadbenti. Classification (NCBI taxonomy): domain Eukaryota; kingdom Metazoa; phylum Chordata; class Aves; order Passeriformes; family Dasyornithidae; genus Dasyornis; species Dasyornis broadbenti. The sequence continues at coordinate 2,563,253 of VZRN01004407.1, read as the reverse complement.
CCAGCTGTCTTCTACACTCTGTAAACTCAAATCCTTCTGTTCCATCCAAAACAAAGGGTCTGGGTCTTTTCTTTTTTTCTCTTTTTCTTCTAGTGTCAGATGTAACTAGCTAAAGAGGAACTGTTTAAGGCCTCATGGCTAGATTTTGTACAGAGAGTGCTAAAGCTGCATATGGCACAAATCCTTGAATTATTGTGTGTGTGGGCATGTAACAGGCAAAGGAGCACCAGCAAGTCAGTTCTGCTAGGGAAAAAAAATAAAGAGCGAGAGACAGATAAAACTGGGAGAAAATGGGGCCAAACAATCTAAGTTCAGTTGTTTTCTTACAAACACCTCCTTACTTGAACTGATTCTGACCACAGATGAAGTCAAGTCAGTTTCTTCACCTAAGGAACCTGGGTAAGCAGATGTAAACCACCTTCATTGCAAGATCTGACCTTAAATCAACTCTTGGCTGTGGAACAGCTGGGTGAAGTTTATAAGCGAAATGGCTTAGCTGAAAGTATGTCAGATAGCTATAGGTAGTATGACTGGTATTAAACACAGTATTCCTAAGAAAGAGGAATCCTCTTACTGTGGAAAGAGGAACAGTTACCCTTGTTGAGGCTGCAGTTAAAAAGTTGATTTTTTTTCTGTCATGTTTTAAAGACGAATTTTACTGCCTTAAAATCCTTTGACATCTGAAAAAGACCTTTTATAAATTGGGTGAGAGAGCAGACACCCTGCTGATCAAGGAATAATAATTTTGCTCTAATCCACCTGGAAGTACAGGGTGACACTCCTTTTAGGATATTATGCTTTTATTATTTATTAATGAAAAAATATGTAAAACTTTTACTATAGAATCCTGTAATAGTTTTGACCATTTTAAACTATTTTCTCCTATAGTGACATAAGGAATGAGGCACAGTAGCCTACTATTCTTTCCAGGAGCATATGTACTAAGTGGGTGACTGTGGTGTTCGGCATTTTAAAGTATTGTGCAAAAATGTAACATATAGCTGCTTTAATTTAATAAAGGTCACATTCCTTATGTTAGTACCTTGTTTCGACAGAGTCAGAATTAGATTGAAACCTGCCTTTTCACCTTCTCTGGTTCTCACACAAGAAACGTTAAAACTGGACAAATCTTACTAACAGGAATAATCCTGCTTCAGTCTGCTGTCCCAGCAACGCTTCTACAAGCATGTCCAGCAAATAGTAATGAGGGGAGAGCATACAATGATACTTGTAAACACTATCTAAGCACTGGTACCTTTCTGTGTCTTTTGTTTATTTTTGTACACTTCTCTAATATTGATAATCTACCTTAAAAATTGAAGAAAATAGTTATAAATAGTTATTTTTCTGCAAATGTCTGCAGAGGTGAAATCTCTGGAAGAGGTGTGTTGCTACTAATAGGTTATACTGCTTTGAAAGTGAAACAATTTGTGTGTGGTAAAAACTGGATTATGAATCCCCCCACTGTGAATGTCGTGGGGAAAGGGAAGAAAAAGGCTGTGACTTTTCTGTTAGCACTTCTCAGTGCTGTGCATACACGTGCAGTGATGTGATATAGTGCTGATCTATAGTATTTATGTAGAGATGAGTATCTCCTGAAAACAGAGCTGTTTAGTGTTAGGAACTGCACTGGAAAACACTGTACTGATCGGAGAGGAAGAACATATTGACTTTTTTTACTTTTTGATTTGAGTGAAAACGAGCGAATAAGCCCAACTTTCGAGCGACATAAATTTGTATTTACTATTTTCTGCATTTAGATGGAGTAATTTTCCACACTGGTTACAAGTAATTATCATAGTATTATAACACAGAGCATTTGTGCATCCGTGATGGCAGCAGCTATTTTTGGATGCAGGTGGAATTGCACCCTGTTCTAGTAAGTTTGCTGGTGGAGTTTGTACGGCCAGCTTGTATTACCCAAAGAGCAATTGCATGCATGCAGCTCACAAAATGAGCTCCAAACCCCCAGTGAGTTTCCCTAACAGAAAAGACCTGTTAATTCAAGCAGTTTGACGACCTGCCAGGAACTTTGGAGTAAAATCCTGTCTCTGTGAAAATCCAGTGGGAATCTTGCTATTAACTTCAATAGCTGCAGGATGAGGCAGTATATTCCTGAGTAACTTCAGTGCTACGCTTGCTCCTGTAGGCAGTAGTATTGTCAAACTAAGGAAATTTATTTCACCCATTTATTAAAAATATACCAAAATTAGGGCAAATAAATGCTGTAAGTAAGAATGACCATTGATTAACCAAGGATAATATTAAAAGAATTGAAAATATAGTTACATCTGTTCTAGTGCTAGGAATACATGAGCAAAGTAATGCCTTTTTCTTCTTTCTGCTGCTAAATTTTATGGATATATGGTAAAAGGTTTTGTATTGCCGTCTGTATTGTAAAGGTCTTGGTAGTGTTTGGTTTTCTACTTTTCATAATAAGCAGAAAATGATTCTCTGTATCTGTTACAGTGCCTCTGGAAAGTAAAGAAGGACTAAGAAGTTCCATATTTTCATATTTGCTTTGCAAAGCTCTGTTTGAATGCAACTAATTAAATAATGTCTGCTACATTTTTCTCTGCAGTCTCTAGCATACTGAAAGTTGTACAGTGTGCCAAAGAAATGTATTTTTTATGCAGTATAATTATATGCAAATATCATTGACACTGTCAAACCTATAAAATATTTAATCAGCATGTAAAATATTGAGAGTTAAAAATCTAGAATAATTTAAAAAAAAAAGAGAGAGAAATCTTTACGGCAAGTACTTCTCAAAAGAATTTAAAATGTGATTGGGAAGAGTATGGTATAAATTAATTTCTTTAAAATGTATTCTATGTAGCAGTTTGGCTTACTTTTTATTTAGATTGAGCTTACTTTACTAAAAAAGCAGTTTTGTGTAACATGAATAGAGATTACCTTTTAAAGAATTTACTTTAAGATTTTTGCTTAGCCACACAGAATTCATGTGGGGATTTTTTAGACACTGGACAGTTTATCTCTTCTCCCTTAAGTCTATACTTATTAACAGATATATAAAACTTCAAAGGAGGATTGCTTACTGAATCAGAGTTGAAATCACAATGTAATAGTCCAGGAGTTTTCTCCACTAAATGCTTTCCAAACTGTGGCTTTGCCATTTGCTGAACCTATTTTACAGGCTCAAGAAGTATACAAAAGTCAGTTGTAAAGGAATTTTTACCAGTCCCTGTGAAATGTCCTTTCAGCTTTCACTCTTTCCAGGCTTGTTCATTATTTCCTTATCTGTAACTAGAGAGGGAACTAAAAGAGAACTCAGGACCAGATGCACAAATGGTGCAATTTCCAATTTTCATAGCAAAGTGCCTCAAAGTTCCAAATTAATACTAGTAGCCTTCATATTTCACTTTTGTTCACTTTGGGGTTGGGGGTTTTGTTGTTTTTTGGTGGTTTTTTTTTTTAAGTTCTATTTTACTCATCAATGTAAATTCAAAAGACAGTTGAAATCCACTGAGTATCTGTCCAGCTACAAGAAGAACGGGAAGGAAATAATGTTGAATTTGTATTCAGCTCAACCAGGGCAAACTGAGAAAGAAAAAGTGTCATCCTACAAAGCCAGGCAATCCACGGGCAGGCATAACCCTGGAAACAGATTAGAATACCTTAGGAGTTTCTTTGTCATTCTTTAATGATGGACCTTTGCACCAGCTAAAAATGTGATGAAGTGGCACATGAACTTTTAAGTCTGAGAGCATTTTTTAAATGCAAGCTGAAGAAAGGAGACTGCACAATTACTGTGAGATTTCAGGTTTCTCCAGGGGGTCTGCCCAACTAATCCTGAGAGAATTGGCTGTAGCTCTTAAAGCTGAGCATTTACAGTGTGAACGTAGTTGAAGTAATTTAATTAGTGCCTGTTCATTAGGGAAACAAAGATCCCCTATAGCTCACCATATTAATTGACTCTGGATGCATGGTAGCTATTGACATTAAATTGTAGGAATTTAATTGATTTCAATCAAATGACCTTTAAATATTTTCATGTGAGTTTTGTGTGGTTGAGTCAAATTTATCTGTAAATTGTAAATGAACACAATTTTTGAAATAAAAAGTTTTAAAATTTTGACAGGGATTTTAAATATTGTTAGTAGACTTCTTTGCTCCCTGGATACCAGAATCCATCATATTAACTCGTTCTAAGCATACTGTCTTGTTCAGTCATTGTCAAACATTTAGTAAACACTGCACCCCTTTCTCTTTTGCACTTTAGTGCCTGAATGTAAGATCATTCTACATACAAAGCTCTCTGTTGTGCTTGTTTGATGTCATCACCCATGTCACCTGGGCTACGGTGTAGTAAATGGGTGTCCCTCCAGAAAGGGGAGCTATGAAGGAATCCTGTGAGAGCAGAGCTACCTGGCTGAAAGGCTGATATTTCTTGGGCAAAGAAAATAATTTGATGTCGTTACCAAAATGGAACTTTGTATCAGTTATACGTCAGTTATCAGCTTTGTGCCCAAGCAGTTGTAGAGCAAAATTATTTTATTTACTTACTGTAGTTTTGCTTGGGTTTCTGAAGTAATCTCTGTTGTCATCCCAAGAGGGAAGAGTTTCCTACTGAATTTTAGCAAGAAATGTGAATATCTTTTATGAAGAATATGATTAGAATTCAGGGGTCTCATATCGTGTTTCTATGCAGAAAGAACTGTAGATGATATTCTTTGTGTGTGTCCTGCTACGTTCAGCACTGTCTGTGTGCCTCTGACTTTCAGTAATCATTGCAGTTATCCCTGTCCACTAAACTAAATCTTTGCTGCTTCCTAAAAGCACTTTGTCCCTACCCATTCCCACACTGAAGCACAGGTGTTGCAGAGCTGTAACCAGCCACATCTCCTGCAGCTTGCCGCAAGTGGAGCCAAAATACATCAGCACAAACAGGGCCCTGGGCCCTCACACCGTGTATCTATGTGAAAAAAATATGAATGCTTGTGTGTTTCATAATAGCAAGAGTGACACATTTTTCCTTTCTTTTGTTACTGAATCATTTGCTTTACTTTATTTCAAGAGACTAGAGAACAGGCAGTTATTTGCATTTTGCAATCATCCAGTCTAGGAATTTTGGGATGAAAAGTCTAGAACTAAAAAAAAAACCCTACACTGGGATCCCCAGACTTCCAAAGCAGTCTGTCAGTATTTCCGAATCTATGTGTAAGGCAACTGTTAAAAGCAAATTGTGCTGTTGTTTTCTTAAAATTCAAGAAATCACCTTTTTAGTGATATCTGAGATTGAAATGATTACACGTGTAGAAATAATTTTTTCAACATGCCTCTAGAATGAAGGCTCACGGTATTGTGCTGTTGTTGTTATTCTTTCCTTGAGTGTTCCATTCTAGACTCAAATCAGAGGCAGATTTGCAGAAGAGGACTTCAGTAGATCCACTGTCTGGAGGAGAAAACAGGGATATGGAACAATAGGCTTCACATTTCATTTTAATTTGAAACACAGTGTTTAGGTCCTGTGCAATGCCAGGATACCTTTTCACCACTTTGACACAGTATAGCTCATTATCAAAATTAGAAATCTAATCAAAATAAGCTGTAGGACTGTAGTCCTTGACAGTATACTATAGCTGATTTTGTTTTCCCTGGATTTTGGGGGCTTAAAATATCCTAATGTCTAAGTTGGTTCTCTGAAGACAAAAGAAAATTCTGAAAAAGAAAGATAACTCTTGTGGGTTATTTCTTAACTGGAGTTTTAAAAATGTCTTTTGAGTTTTCCTTTAATTTTTATTTTCAATGGGAAGAGAGTAAAGGCCTCTTGTTATTTCCACCTCTATCTAAATATTCTCTCAATTATTTTTTTACTCTTAAATTCTAACTCCCTTAATAATTGATAATTGTATTGAAAAATTATTTTTAAGCATACAAAAATAAAAGTATATTTATGCTTTGAGGAATAAATAATTTCCTTGATATTACAGAGTAAATAATTTCTTTAGCGTTGTGGTTTGGATATCAGACTTAATAACTCAGTTCTTTTATTCATTATAATAAATCCTATAAATCCACAGTGGTGAAGAAAAGTCTATCAAATAAAATGTTGAGAATTAATGCAAAACTGTGTGTTTTTCTCACAACACTGGACACAATTCCTCATTAAATATATTGGTGGAGAAATAGCGACAGAACTCATCTGCATACCCTGGATAGTTTAATTTTATTCAGTGGATTTAATTGTTGTACCTGCAGACAGAAGATAATCTGTTGCATGGCGTACATACTTTGCAGAGTGGGAAATTCACTTTAAATTGCTTTGCTATTGAATCCAATTTTCATCCTCACTGAGGGAGAAAATATTTTTTGTTATGAATGGATGGTTATATATTTTAACTACTTCACCTTTACCTCTAAGAATAGCCCTAACAAGGACTGCCTCATTTTCCACATAGTGCTCATAGCTGTTTCTAAGATACCTCTGTCTACCAGGAATTGTTCTGAGTACGTGAGAATTGCTGTCAGTTTGGGGAATAGGGCTTCACTATGGCAGGCCTTTTTGTTTTCAATTATGATCAGCAAGTGATAGCCACATCTCATCCTAGAACTCAGTAGCGTTCCACATTGAATGAATTAAGTGCAGCAGCAGCTGGATTTCTCTGAACACCTGTGTACATTTAGTAGCTTTTTCTCCATTTCACAGACAGGCTGGTGCACGAGGGGTGATTTGCTAATGCTGGGGAAATGGTATTTGATTTAGTCAAGAGGGTGGACCTACTCTGAACAAAACCCCTGGGGATTTTTTTTTTTTTTTTTTTTCATTTGAGGGGGGAAAAAATATTTGAATTATCCTTGTTGTTTGACTTTTGAAGTAATAAAATAGGATTGTATGTATGGCACCCATATTTGTACAGTGCGAACACTAGGAAGTGATTTGTGGAGATGTTTTGAGGAAAATAGAGCTGGAATCTCTTTTACTGAGTTATAAATCATTTTTGGGGAGGTATAGATCTGCCTCAGCTATGCCCCATTACACCCAAATCACGATATTTCTGCATCTGTAATATTTTTAGAGGTTGTGTTCTTTCTGTAGCTGTAGCTAATTGCATTTTGTTGCTGTATAATATCAGAGATTGTTTTAAATTGTTGTTTCATCTCTAAAAGAAATTTTGGCAAAGAGCATGGCTGTGTATTACCATTTCTTGGATGCTTTTCTAGTTTCTTAGAGTGCAGAGTGGAAAAGGAAGGAGCAAAAGGAGAAGGTTACAGTAGACCAAAGCAGTCAGCCAAGAAAGTTTGGAAACAGCAGGTCTGATTAAACCTGATATTCTTCCATTTGTGCCTTCCTGTAAGTGTAGCTTATTATAGAAGGAATCAAACAAAACAAAGGGGTGTCTGTCAAAGAGAAAATAAATATGCAGGTTCTAAAACTATCCAGGATATTAACTTACATGCAGGTAAGCTAGAGGATCTGTCAAATTTCATACAAGGAAATATACGTCATATACATTAGCCAGAACCTTGTAGCAGAATAGTAATAAACTCAAAAGATCATTTCCACCATGAAACCATCAGTTAGACTTTTAAAGGGATTTTTGGGTGCAAAGTGTAGTTAGAGTTTCCGTGTTTAAAATTTCTTTCTGTTTTGATAAGACCTGAATACATAAAATTAAACCTCACTTTTCTGTGTTACAGTTCCAGGCTTTTCCCAGCCTGAAACATAATTTAGTGCATTTTGATTTGAGAGTTGTGGAAACAATTGCTCTACTCCCACACTGTCATTAGTAGTACTTTCCCCCTCTCACTTCCCTTATGATACCCAGAGAATTGAAATTGTGTTGTTCTCTTTAGGTCTCCTGAGCTGAATCCATTTTATGCTGAAATCAGTGGAATTTGAAACGGCTCTTTGTGCTCCTGTTATATTCAAGGGGGAATTCTTTTCACATGACAATTTTCCCTCTGCTGGAGAAGAGCTGCTGCTGTGTATCTTGGGCTGTAACTATCCCCTTGATAGGACTTCAGCCATCTGGGAAAGAATTATTTAATTAAAGAATTAACCATACCTTGGTACAGAGTGCATACATCTAAGAGAAAAATGTAGGCCACACTTTCTTGAGGTACATGATTTGGGAAAAAGCAGCTGAAAAACATCCCTTTGGGGAAATGCATGCCTAATATTTTAGGACTTAGAGAAGAGGTAAAAAGGAGACTTAGGTGTGGAAAGAATGGGCTATTGAACATAAACAATACTCTGTTTGTTACTGGAATACAGTTTATAGTTCTCTTCATTGACAACATGACAAATTTTAGGAAGAAGTTCCTTAATGAAGACATATAAATACCTCTTATGGTGATATTCAAAGGGTTGATAGGATTGGCATGTATTTTGCTCATGGTCTAGAAATGCACATTTATGGATCAAAAAAAAAATTATTTTAAAGTACTTATGAACATAGGCAAATCTACAGCAAGATCCCATAGTATCAAATTTAAAGCAGAAAAGAGGAAATCCTCTGGTTTTGTGTCATGGCGAATCTCTATCCTCTAGAAGGTTTTTTCAAAGTCGTTGGGGTTTTTATATTTGTTTGGTTTAGTTTTTCTTTGGTTTTTTTTGTTTAAATTACTGCAATTATACATAAGAAAAAGAATACACAGAGAAGTATAAGAATTTCTTGGTAAGTATGAGGATAAATGGAAAGGATATTGAGTTATGTTACATTTGAATTTCAAGATGAAATAATGTACTGTTGGCAATCTGCGGAAAAGTACGATGTCTGTATTTGGTATCTTTCTGATATGAAAATCTTCATTACTGGATTTCAACATCACCTGTAGACTTATGCAAGTCAAATTGCGTCACTTGTTACATCTGCGTGTTATGAGGGTTCTCATTACTGAATGTAATTTTGTTGGTGTCTCTGTTTGGTGGAATTCTCTCCAAAATGATGGGTTTGAAACCAAATATAGCTTTTCACTTTAGGAGGGTGTTCAATGGTTGCCGAGGGGTTGAGCTCATCTTTATTTATCTTGTCATCCATGAGGTTTTATGCTTATTCAAAGGTTTTGGCATGGAATGATCTGCTGGGATTCATTTCCCTTTCTTCTCCCTGCCTTCTCATTCATTCAAGTGGTTTTTTCCACTGTCTGTTAGGATGACTTCTTATAAAATATCTATTACTACAGTTTTTAGTATAGCATTAAAAAAGAACAGCCTTAAGACAAAAATATCAACTTTTTATATTTGGTGGTTTGTTTTCATATTTTTAACAGGGTAAACTATCGTTCCATTTTATGGCTTTTAAAATTTTATTTGTTAGTGCATAATGAAGCAATGTCATGCAGTGAGTTAATTTATGTTTTTGGATTTTGTTCATGTTCTACTGTGATGTGAGCATGCATTATGGATTTGGATTTTATTCTGCCGATGGTTATTGTTGTGTGCATGTCATAGTATGGAAGGATTAGTACATTTTCTTTCCTGAGTTGTTATTTCCCTGTGTGGTGGACATTAAAAGAGGGTCATGTAAGTGTGTTTGTTGTAAGATAATTTACTGCAGTGCCAGCAATATAGATAAAATGTGCAAATAAACATTGATTTATCTTATAACTTCTGGGAGATTTGCAGTTACATGATACAGTATTTATAGGCATTTCTCAGATTCTTCATAAAGCTTTTTTTCCTATGGAAAAACTTATTTATACATATCTATGCTTCTTTTCTAAACTACAACTTGCTGTTGCACTATGGCTTTGCAGAACTTTGTGAAAAACAGATTCTGGCACTCAGAACCCCAAAATTCTAATATCACAGACTGAATGCCTATCACATATTAATTTTATTCTTCAATACTTATTTAAGGACAGTGAAATATACATTCACAGTAATTAATTCATTTATTTCAGTGAATAAAGATAAAATTTTATTACTTCATCATTAAATCTAAAATCAAATAGAATTTTACTTTATTGATTAAAAGAGTGTATTATTTTAGAAATAGTGTACAAATGTTAATATTACCACGAGGTTGAGGATGATGATTATTATTATTATTCAGATTAAAATACAAACCTGTAAAACTATATGGCTTAAACTAGAAAAATAAGAGCCTCAGCTTATTTTAGATGTGACGATAACTTCCTGACATCTTTTTCATTCTGACAGTCTGACAGACTTCAGTTTCTATGAGGTTATTACTAAGCATTTCCACTAAATCTCCTATGTCATTCTTATTAGAAACAGAGTTCAAATTGTGGCTCATAGCATTCCTAGTAAACACTAGAACTTATGGCAAGTTGCATTTCAAGGAAAGCAGGAGCAATACAGACTTTGTTGGTGTATTCATAAAGCCATTCCTAAGAAGGCTGGGCTGGCTGTTTGTTGAATAATGGATGGCTCAAGCCATTTCTCTCTGGGCTCGGTATCAGGAAGATTATTTGTTCTTATCAGCAGAACACATAAAGTCTGTCTATTTCTTCCCACATTTTGCTGCTCTTTTATTATGTTTTTGTTTGCTACTGAGTTATACACCCAGCAGTGCATGATCAGGTGTCAGTCGTGCTCTGTCATATCCGATTTGTTTTGCTCTCTCTTTGGAACTTTCTCTCTTAATTTCACAGGTGAATTTGACATTCAGGATCTCTTCCTGTCCTAATTATCTAGAGATAATGAATGCTGCTTGTATATGCATGTATTTTCACCTTAATATAAAAAAAGTTTTGACATTCAAAAAATAACACATCAGTCATAGACTTCTAAATATAAATAGATTAATCAAAGAGACCTTGACTTCTCAGTGCTTCATTCAAATTATGTTTATTTGTGAATCTTAGTTTCTAAGGGAAGTATAATTACCTATGTGATTTTCATCTTTATAGATTTTGACTATAACTTTAGTATCATTATCGTTTTATAAGGAGCTAAAAGAAAAAAGAAAGACAAGGTATTTCAACTGGAAAAAAATGGTGTGAGAAAAGGTTGTTAATGGCTGTGAATAATTTCTCTTTTTGGCAATCAATTACATATTGCCATATGGAGCTTCAGATGAAAGAATAATTTTGCCATGGATTTCAGTGGGGCCTTTTGCCAACTCCTAGAGCAGAGCCAGGGCACGGGACTGACTGCGGCAATCGCTGAAATGGCTGCTGGAATAAGGCCACAAGAGGATGGGGGGAACATCATGCCTAAGGTGTTATGATAAGGTGGCTGGAATAAAGCTTCACTGTTGTTTATGTCTTTACAAAGATGAAAGTTGGTTAAAAGTCATGGGAAATATCCAGGTTCCATCCTGGCATGGCACAAAAGCTAGAGGATATAACAGAGTGCTTCAGAAACAGTCACTTCCAGCATCATGGAAATGCCCTTCTTAACCATGAAGTAAAACACATGGGTTGAGGTTAAATACAGTCGATAACTCTGTCTTGTTATGTTGTTCTCTAATTTAAAACTTATTTTGGTACTGATCTTTCTTAGTATTCCTAATTTTTTCATTAATAAATGAAACAGCAGATCATAGGAAATACTCAAAGGTTTTTTGTGGGGAAATCCACAGGGTAATCTTGTAACTCTCTAAGGCAATTAGAGAGTCTCTGTGAATGACATTTCCCCTCAAATACATCCTGATTTCAAAGTGAGTTATATCATGTAACATTTACATCCATTCAGACTTTTCACTAATGCATAAGAATAGATGCTTCCTTGGATCCATACACACAATGGGATGAGGTATGGGGAGATAAACCACTTGAGTTCTAAGAAGCTGGTTCATAAAGGGTCTGTGAATCCCAGCTTAGAGTGGAATAAGATAAATTATTCTCAGTCTGTACAATCATGCAGTTTGTTGTATTGCTCTAAGTGGATGACTGCACTATTTTTAACTTATGCACATTAAAGAACTGGGAATTGGCATAGTGGTGTTATCATCAGTGGCACTAACTCACACCAGCCAAGAGTTAACTCCGGAGGAGGAAATGATCCATGCATGTCAGGCATATTCTATGTATCAGGCCTAATGTAATTTGGTATGACTCCAATTAAGTGTTGGCTTTAAGGTGAATTCTGGAAACTTGCTAAAATCCTTTCACACGAAATCAAAGATTTTGTTAAAAGCACACATAGGGAAAAACAAGAAAAAACTAGAACTGTAACAAAGGTAATAATCAAAGGTACATGTGAAAATATCAAAGAGGTAACAAATACACTGAAATTTGCAGGTAGCAGCTACCATCAGTACCCAGAAGGAAAGTCCTGGCTTCCTTTAAAGCATGGGAAACCCTTTAAACATTCAGACTGTGAGGTAGCTGGGTGCATGAAGGGTTTTCCAAACGTCCTATGTACAATAGCATTATGCTATTAGACTGCCTAAAATTACACAGGGTTTTTATAATTTGGTTCCTAACTGAAAGGAAATTCAGTACCAACAACTCAGTAAAGGGAGCAGCTGGCAAAATGCTGGAGCTGGAAGCTCAAGTGAAAGCTGAGAAGAGAGGTTCTTGGTGGTCATTACAAACTCAGATCTCTTTTAAGCGTTCTTTCATGAAATATGTACTCTTTCCTTTCCATGGCTATTAACTGCCGAGAACTGAACTGATCCTGTAAATTCTGACATGAGGAAAGAGTGGGAGAATTTCCACCACTACTAGAAGTCACAAGTTCCAGCCTCCCTGTTTTGGGAGCTATCACCCCTATTTGTTCAAGTGCAGTTTCCAGCTGCTCTTCCTTCCTTGTATCATTGATTTTTTGCAAGGTCTAAACCCATATTGCTTTTTCACTCATCCTTCCTGGGGCTATAATCTGCTCACCTTCTGCCATAACTCTTTTGCCTCAAGTGCTCGAAAAATGTGCAAGTGTTCAAAACCATGTCAGTGTTGGGTTAACAGCTGGACTTGAAGGTCTTGTCCAGCTTGAGTAGTCTGTGATTCTATGTCTGTAACTCAACTGCAGCCTCACTCCCACAGGTGAGGCCCCTGCCACTCCCCAGCCCAAGGCAGGAGGCAGCCCCTCCACCCTGGCCTTGGGCCACAGCTTCCACCATCGCTCCACAGCCTGCTCCAGTTATCAGGCCACTTTCTCCAGCTGGAGCCGCCGGCCCAGGTCCCGGGGCTTGGCACCAGCACGGCGCTAAAGGCAGAGCTCAGTGGGATTCAGCGGTGCACTTCAGGGTGTGCCACACTCTCTCGAACTCGGGACACATAATTGGGTATAATCGTCGGAAGATCAGATTTAAGTGCCCAACATAAAGGATAAGGTGCAGAACATTCCAGAGCATTTTGTGTATGTTAGTCCTTCATTATTTTAAATCAAGGCTGCAAAAGAGCTGTGTAAGGAGAGTACATCGGTGGAGATTGCTGTGTGGTTGAAAAGCATTTGAGTACAATTACATACATGCCACTTTCTGTCTGCTGAGTTGTATTTTCCATTTAGAGAGAGGGAAAGCTGGTGGAACACACATAGACAATTTGTTCTTGAATTTTCTGGAAGGTAACCATTGGGACTGCTCGGCCAAAATGAGTATGCAAGATTCAAAGCATGTACAATTTCCAACTCTCTTTCCGAGTGTGATTTGCTGTGGTAGTGAACTGTGCATCAAATTCCTGTCAAAGCATTCTAAATGGTCTTTCTAAAATACTTCTAGAAATGTAATTGGAATGTTAATTGTAATAAGTTGAGCTCTGTGACATTCTCATAAATCTGGGTAAAGTGCAACAACTCTACATTTATACTACTCTAATGAAAAACACCAGCACTGGGTCTAATGAAAACACCAAGGCAGGGTCTTAAAACATAAATGGTGTCCAATTTCTTTGCAAAATAAATTTGTATCTGAAGTTTCATTGATTTGAATTGAAAAAAAAAGACTAGTTTCTTATTGCTCTCTAATCCACACAGTTAAATTCTTCCCTGGAGGAGTAATGGTATAGCGGATCACATGGATAGTGATCTCAAACAGAATTTCACCCATGTAAAAGGCAAAATTCTCTTGTTGCAAGTAGGTTAAATTCCAAATAAAGTCATATATCTCAAAATCACTACTAGTTTAGGTACAAAATTGTTTGTGCAATTGTTTGTGTGCTCTAAATTAAAGAATAGTTGATAAGAAAATTGGTTTTTAAACTAAACCCTAGAAGCATAAAGAAGCATATAATTACTTTGGGCCAGATCATTCTCTCCTGAAGAGAACCTCAAATAACAGTGGCTTCTCAACAGGTACTTTTAGGGAGGAGTGTCAGAACTTGTTTGCTGTCAAATGTGTCAATAGAGGCAGTCCTGTGAACACCCCCAATTTTTTCCACTGAATTCTGTAAGCTTGGGGAATGATCCTACAATCTCATACCTCTTTTTAATGTAGATTTCTGTACTTGGAAGTGACTTAACTTCACATAAAAGTCTCAAACTTACAATTTCTTTGTAATCTTCCCAGATGCAGGAAGAAAAAAGGGTGTTGCCGGTGTTTCTCTGGAGCAGGACCCTAGAGGCAGCTGTGTAGCTCCTCTGGCCAGAAGGGTGTTTTGGGTTTGCATCTGCAGGGGCACAGCTGTCCCGGCCCCTCTGCTGTGAGGTGCCAACTGTCCACATCAACACACTCCAAAAGTTAAGGCTGAGGGTGAAATACGCAGCCAGTTCCAAAAAGCTCTATTTACCTCTGTTATACAACAGCAATTACTGTTGGAACTTTAGAGACTTGACAATTTTTTATTATTAAAAAGGAAAATTTGAATTGCCTCCTGAAACTTTTGACAGGTTCATAACAGCAGCAAGATAATAGATATAATTAATTCACTGAAATGAAGTAGTAGAGACAGTAACACTAGTGTAATCTATTACTCTGCTTTTTTAATATTAATTATGTCAATGAGTTATTATGAGGTTAAAATATTTAAATAGAACAGCTTGCAATTTTTCTAATTGCTGCATTTGTGCATCATGTAACCTGATAAATATTTGTACAAACAGACTTTGTCTTTTCAAGGGAATATAAAATTATTGCAAATAATGTGTGCTGGAAGAGAAACTGACACCCAAACAGTTTGAGCTTTAAGCATTTAATTAAGCATTTTGTAGCCTATATTCAGAAAGATGCAAAACCCAATTAAAAACTCTATTCAACTGAACATCTAGCCTGAAATTTGAGAAATACAGATTGTATTTCCTCTTCCATGGATTTCACTAGGCTTTAGTCATATTTCTTAGTCTTCATGCAATATAACATCTGCAAAATGAAACTAATGTATCCAGGAGGGATTATTGTAGAATTCTCATTAATTAATTTAATTAATCTGAAATGTTTAGGATTAAAGCAATAAGAAGTTATAGAAATATCCCTGAATTCTGATTGGAATATAAATTGATTTAAACAGATGTCAAAGAGATCCAATTTGAAATATTAGTAAAACTATGTTTTATTTATTGATGGCATTTTGTTTGCATTAGGTACTGCAATAACACCTTGGATAACAGAGTCCCCAGAGGGTGTAAGATTTGCACAAATACAGTTTTGAAGAGAATTAGTTGTTTATTCAGAAAAGGATAGCCATTGAAACAGCAGCACACACTGTAAATCTCATTAAAAGGTAAAAAGTTCTCTGAGTATATTCCATGCATATTGGTGTTTCCAATCAGTGCAACTGTTCGGGGAGCAAGCTGGTAATTCTGGCAGTGTTCAAACAGTGTTCCCTCCCATCACAGCAGCTTCTGTCAAATTGAGCGGAGAACTGTCTTCTGTTTTCCATCCAGAAACATCTCTGCTGCTTTCCCTGGAGTGGGTCACTCGGGACCGGTAGATATCCGGCCTCCTGTGCTCTGCACATAGATGACAGAAGTGCATAGTGCTCTATTTCTAGTTTTTTTCCTTGTCATAGACACTTAATTTGCAGTAATATAATTTATTATTAGTTATTGTAGAGAAGGATGCCTCTATGACTGTGTGCAACAAAATGCACAGCTTGTTTTCAAACTGCTTTTCTTTTTATACTCAAGACATGTCAGAATTCAGTGAATATCTTCTGCGAGCACAGCCATATGTTTCCCCTCTGCACCCATGTCAGGACCCATATGCTTGGCTGAGTTTGTTTTCTCTGCATGCTCTAGGATTTTTCTGTGGCATTGTCTCTTTATTTGTCTGCAAATAACTTAGCTTCCATTTTGAGCTGAAATTTGTGTAAGGAAGCAATTCTTTTCTAATTAAATATATGTTAAACCTGATGGAAAATTATTACGCTTTTTTAAAGCCCTGGGACAGCATTTTACTACAGCAAATTCTGCATTGCTTGAAAGAAACCAAATGAATTCTTCCCTCACCAAGTATTTTTAGGTTTAGGAAGATATGTATTGCAGTGATTCTTTAGTGCTTAACAGCTTGTGCACCAATAAAGAACCTTCAGCAGGCAGCCATTGACAGCTAAAAAGATAAACTGCTGATGAGAAACCTAGATGACATGAAACTGAATTTAGCCAGAAGCTGAAGCAGGTAGCTAAAATGTTGGATATCCAGGTGTTTCAAAAATGTTATCAAACTAGCTGGGGATTCGATCTGTGAGAGATGGGCTCCGCTGTAACTGCTCTTGCACTATTTCTTGTTTTCAGATTTATGAAGGTGTAAAATGAAAATTATGCAAAATATCTATTATAGGAGTAGTATCATAGCTTGTCTGAGTACTGCAAGTAAATTCCTAGGAACTTATATAAGTAAACGGGACTGTAGTGGTAAGAAAAGTGTGGAATGCAGCGCTGTCACTCATGGACTGAACAAACCAGCCTGTAAACTGTAAGTCACTGGAGTTAGTAAATACAACATTGTAAGGGAGAGGATAAGTTTATCTACTTTTATGTGGAGCAATATCAAATTTATCCACTTCTGCATGCTTCTAGGAGACAAAATAAATCAGTTTATCTGCTTGCAAAATTAAATAACGTTTTACAGAATGAAACCGTGCAAGTGAATGAACATATCCAGTGTGACCTTAGTTGAGAATTGAATTCTGAGAAGAAAATTCCAAAGTTCCTCATTCCTGATGCATCTACTCTTTCTATTTTTTGAGTAATATCTCCAGGTATCAATACTTTTTATTAAATTAATTGCCCTAAAACTATACCCTTCCCAAATAGACTATTTGCTTATCAGTACAAACTAGTGCTGCTTAGTGAAATTTTCTCATTAGTTACATCAGTCACTGCTGGTACGTCCATCCTATGAATTTCACATTTTTCTTGTTATCCCAAAAGAGTAAAACGGCTTATCCTGAGATACCAGTGCAGCAAGGGAATGAGTAAAGCCAATCACACTCTAAGCCGTTGTCCTTTTCCCTTTCTTTATAAAATCTCTTGCAACAATGAATTTCTACTTAGCAGTTCAAAATGAAGATCATTTATTGTCGTTATTCAGACGGCAATTCTGATTTTCCTAATATACTAAAATCAGTCTTTTAAGAAAAGGATAAAAGGTTTCTTCTCATTTGTCTGAGGTTTTTTTCCAAGTTTCTAGTATGGAAATGAAATTTATTTACAAAAAAGTCAAACTTGTGATCTCAGGGCAAAAGTGATTTAAGGAAAATAGCAGAGAAAAGAAATTTATTGGCCTGTGAACCAATGAAATGCAGAACAGATTAAGGAGAAGCAAAAAATCAATCCTATTAATCTTGTCAAAGGAGTTAGTGAAGTTAAAATATTTTTAAATACTAGGTGTCATAGAATGGGTGCAAAATTAGCATTGGTTGTTTATAATCATCATAAGGACTCAGTGTTATTATTGTTATTGGACTTTTTTTCCCTTCAAAATATGTTCATTGACTTAACTTGTTAATCAACACAGTCTAATTTCAGCAACTAAACTACAAAACACAGCAGCAAGGCTATTTTTTTTTCAATTGCTTTTCCTTTCATTTTCTTTGACTCTTTAAAATTACAGCTTTAAAAGGTTCTGTTGTCTCAGGACTGAGGCTCGCGGTAAACTGCATAAACTCAAAGGTGTAAGAATGCTGAAGTGTACACCCAGGAAATGCTGATGGAGAGATCATCCTATGAAGCAGAAGGCTTAGACACCTCTGAAGCGGCAGTGAAATTGCCTTTTTGCAGCTCTGGGGTATTTTTGCACACTTGGGTGTAACTATTCTGCAGCCATCATGTGTGCTTCAGCAGATGGCCTTCTCTGCATTCTTAGCATTTACGCTGCTTATTTCTGGGACAACAAATACAAACTCGCTCCAGGCTGTTGACAAACCTGGAAGTAAGGCCATGCAAATAGTTGACACTCAGTTGGGCAGACTAATATTGCCTATAATATAATTTCCAGTTAGGGAAAAAGCTCATGTGCTTGATGCCAAAACAGTAATTTGGGAGTTGAATTGATCATTCTGCTTTAAAAGGAAAAAAAAAGGAAACAAAACACCAAAAGAACCCCAAAACCGCAAACGAGGAACGTTTTGTCTTGTACTGAAAAGAAAAGCAGAATAAATATGTTATTCAAAAATCTGCTGGAAGAAAAAGACTAGGAGTGGTGTACACATTTCACATACTCAAAGTAATATTGTTTACACATACGAAATACAGCATCCTGGTTCAGTTCTCACTTCTCAAAAGAATATTTTGTTCACTGCTGTAGTTACAGCTGCTCTTGGTCAGTCTTCTGTGGATTCTCTGCCTGCTTTTGGAAGTAATAACCATGTCCCAGAAGATCTGGAAGTTTTTTTTTCCTGAGTTGCAAGTGAATGTCTTAGGGAATAAATCTTTTTTCTTCCTCAGTTTCTGACTGGAGAGTGTCAGAGAGAGAAAGGCTCAAAATGCCTCAAGGGAAGGGTGGCCTTAATGTCAAACTTGCTTTGCCCAGGAATTTCTTTTGGACTGTCAGTTAAATGGAAATTTAAGAAAACACTATCAGTTCTCCTTCAGTTTCTCCCCTTTTGATAAAAAATAGTCAGGCTTAACTAAAATTCTTAATTTTACCTGGAAGTTCATTAAAGTTTGCCTAGATTTCTCTCTGATTTATCATATACTTCACTTTAATTTGAAGTTTTCTGTGCAATGAATATTTCTAAGCACTAGCATTTGTGGATTTTTGTTATTATTTTTAATAAACCATTAACAATAAAATAATTTAAGTAGCTATAGAGTAGGAAAGCTTTCATTATGAGGCCATTTTTATCATATCCAGCCCAAAGTAATTATGACCTTTGGCGATTGTCTCATGACCAGCGAAGTAAATTGCTGAGAACAGCAATAAAAAATAAAATATGCCCCCCACCTGTCCTCTCCACTACTTTCTTTTTGCACAAAGTATGTACTGCTCCTCTTGGGATTTGTAGTTTCCAGTTGAAAAGTATATTTTTTTGGGGCTTTGAGCATGATATCAGATAATTTGTAATGTTGCTCACATCGAATATGGGCAAAACATTTACCAGGTAGTTTTCATGGATCAAAATGCAGAGCAATATGAGCAGAAATTGCCTATTGTTTAAACTGAACAGAAATTCATGTAATGACTTATTGCTATTATTCTGAATAATAGTGAAGAGAAGTAATAGTAAAGTCCAGTTAAGTATCACAATACTTCAAAGAATGAGGCTTAAGATACAAGGAAACACCTGTCAGATTTTGTCGTTCCTCTTTGCTCTAAGTGTCTGGAACTGGTAGCTGCTACTCTCCGGGGCAAATGAAGAACAAAAGGAAACCAAATTTCATCATATAAAGTGTTTCAAGGAGGACTGGCTCCCCACGGTGCCAAGAGCTTCCTCTGGTGGCTCCTGAAGCATCCCAGTTGATGTGGGTGCTTTGAACTAATTTCCAGAGCATGACTTGTGAAAATGAGCAGCGATTTGGCTTGGGATGGCTGGCTAGGAAGGAATAACAGAAGGATGAGTTTTTCAGAGAGTTCTAAGGAGGTAAAAATGAAGGCAGGACTGTCCCTTTCGTTTGTGGACTTTGATGAATGTAAAGCAGCCATGAGGTCACGTCTTCAAGGCACCATCAGCAAACCTAGAGTAAATCCACCAAGATTTGTGGGATCACCCGGAATGAATTCAAGAACCTAAGTCAGGAAATCTGGACCTGCAACAGCTTTCAGGAAATGGGCTTCCCAGTCAACCTCTCCTGGGTTTTCTGAGTTAGAAAGAGTTGGAAAGTAACTTCTAATTTTTGCTTTTTCTTTCTCTTAATAAGGCTTAACAGCTGTCTTATGCAAGTTAGGTTAAGACATCGAGGTAAGTCATGCTTAGCTGTTTATAACTGGTTATTTTAATGAATATTTGTATTAACTAAAATGAATGTAGCAGGAAGGGAGGCAAACTAGAAGAGACACAGAGGTCTATCAGCACTGACAGTTAAAAATACAGGACCTATTGCCAAAAACCCCGAGCTGAATCTTGTAATGGTCTATTGAGTTCAATACAGCAGATATAAAACATGAATATTACAGATCTCCAAGATAAAATCCCCAGTAGTGCAGACGGTGGTTACTCCAAAGAGAAGGTTTCCCTTTTAAATTGTGTTTGCATCAAAGAACCAAGCATTGCATGAAGAGCTGTCATCAGCTCTGCCCTGAGGGCTGGGGGAGGTCCGGGCAACCTTCAGCTCAAGCACAATGGAACAAAGCTGTGCTGCTGCACTGATGGATGAAGTGGATAGGATAAAAGCTGCACTTGTGGCCTGAGGGTTTTTCAAGCCCTTGTCATTGTTCTCCAGAAATACACACAGGGTCTGACTAAGGACATTCTTCTTCAGATCAGACCTTGTGATGACATTATATGTTAATTGCATTTTTTTAAATTTTGTTTTCATAAGTATTTTTCAAAGGTGTGCTTACTTATTTTATTTACATTTAAAAATTTATGCGGATCATAAACCTTTTAAAGTTAACTTACCTTTCTTCCCTAGGACTTTTAGGATTTCTTGGCCACAGTCATGAGTATATTTTGTCTGGAAAAATTCTAATTGAAAGGAATAACTTTTCAAAAGGTGTTCAGAAAGCTCTAATTTGGCTTATTTGTCTCTTCCCTTATTTCTTCTATAGCAATTCTGATGTTAAGCTGTCCTCTGTCTCATTGGCCTTTCCTTATTTTTTCAGTCTGTATTGAACAGAAATGCAGTGATATGTTTAGCATATTAATAGATATAAGATATATAAGATATCTAAGATATACAAACAAAATCAATCCTGCAATAAAACTTTATGGGAGTTTTGTGGCCTTTGCTCTGGTGTCATACGTTGTTTTGTGTAAAGTTCCTCTGTATTTATATAAGTATGCTCAAGTATTTTTTGGTTTTCTACTTTCCCAATTAGCAAGAGGATCCCATGCTATGTCACGGAGAATGTGGCTATTCATGAGTGAATTCCACTTGGGATTGACTAAATTTCTAATGAATCTTTGGCTGTGATATCTCCCTTACAAATGCAAAGAAACTGTAGATTTAAAAATATGGCTTCAATGATATTTGTTTCATAGAGCAGCTGCAATTCTTTCTCCATTCAGACCTTCTTGGTTGTTACAGTCACGTTTCCAGTTATTTAGGATGAAGTATAATTCATCATAGCTAAATATCTGCTGTTATGTCACTCTTCTTAGCATCATGTGCATTTCAATGCTAGATAAAATGATGGTAAAAATAAATAATTGTTTTAAATATTAATTTTTCTTTTACTTTGATGACCATTATATTGATCACAGCAGATTAACTCTGTAATAGAAGTACACAAGAGGCACCTCCTAAATTAATTATAAATGGATAGAATAGCATCAAAAGTTAAGTTTCTCCAGTGGGTACTTACTAAATATACATTATTACGTATTTTACATTTTTATATATTTATATGGTTCATACTATATAGGGAAGCAGCGTTGGAAAATTGGAGAGAGGCTTAATTTGAAATTAATCACAAAACAGCAGAAAGCACTATTTGTGGGGTTTTTTTCCACTCACACCTTCCTCTTGCTGCCTCCCTCCTCAGCTTGAGTTTAAGAACATAAGCCTTAAAGTGCAACTGTGATACGGAGGGATTAGAATGGCTAAATAATATTTGTCTACCTTTAGCTAAAACCGTCTATAGATTAAATGAATTCACTAAAAATATTCCTGGTGCCATGGGGACAAGAGGAATGTCTTTAGAGGAATTTTCCAAGGATTGGTGTGTTGATGTTGTAGAACAGATGAATTGTCTTGGGATAATACACACAGTGGTCTATACCAAACCGTGTATGTGGTATAAGCAGTAGTTTCTAACAACAATTTTTTAATTCCGACAGTAGGAAACGGATGAACCTTCTGCATGTGAAATGCACCGTAGTTATTAAACACTGACATGGAAGGATCGAGCTTTGGAAAGAGACTGAAATTGGTTCACCTCTGTTCTTAATGAACTAATTTTAAATTAAAATGTAGACATTACCGATTCGAAATTATGGCAGTTGGTCTGGCGGGAATTTCATATTAGTACTATGAAGAAGAAAATTCTCCAGAAAGGCATTGTTACCACAGTCCTTTTAGCATTTAGAGAACTTGAAAGTCAGAACTTCTAAGCTATTTTCCATTCTGCTATTCTGTGTCAGAATTTTACACTTTTTTGAGCCTGAAATATAATTATGTACCTGACCTGATATACTTCTAAAATGGGGATTACTGTACTAGTCGAAGAATCATGTGACTTCAAAATTTAGAACATATTATATTTTTTTTTTTTTTCAAAAATAGTTTTTTTGTGAAGAACTAAGTAATTATTTTCTGGCCATACACCTTGTTTGTTTACTTATTTTTGGAGAAGTTACTCAATTAAATATCAAATTCGAGCTGCAGGATATGATAATGACTGGATCCTGTACTCACCATTAAACAATTCCAAACTTTAGTGTTAGGAATGGATTAAGTGGTGTGTTGTCTTCTCATCATATTTTTATAGATGACAGATACAGACTGCAGTCTCTGCACGCAACTCCCTGCTCTCAGCTGTCTCTGCCCTCTCATCTGGATGACACTAAGAAAGTGGTGCCTTTCCTTTCTTTTCCCAGTTTCTACTCCAGCAACTCTTCCCCTTCTTGGATGAATGGAAGGTTTCTGTGTGTACCGGAGACCTCCCTTTCAACCTTTCCAAAGCCTTTAAACGTAAGAAATGGAAATGAGCAACAGCAAGGTGACAGCACCACACAGCGACCCACCCCAAATGCCCAGCCTCAGGTGCAGAATGCTGCTTTGGTGCACGAGGTGCCAGCTCACTGCTGTGGCTGCACTCTAATGCCAGGGCTAAAGGCAGTGCTTAAGTGCCTTCATGATTAAAGACTTAATACCCTCAGTTCCCTCTCTGTAATAGGGACCAAATCCCAGAGTACCGGTTTGTGTGAGTCAATGAATCAGCGTGAGGTTAAAGATTATTAATGTTTATTTTCATTTTATGCCACTTTCCACTGTGTTTGTCTCTATTATTCACAGCTTCATGTCTCTCAAGAGGGACTGTAACTGGCGGTCAGGGATGCGTACGGAGCATCCCTGGAAAAAACAATGCTTATAGAAATGCACGCCTAATTTAGCAAATATCATATGAATAATGGTAGCAATTTTATCTAAGGGATGAGACCATACTGCAATACATAGATCTAAGTCTCTCTGCAAGAAACTTCCTGGATTTTCTCTTATGATAGTTCAGTGGGTTTTAGTGAGAATCCTAAAATACTTCTGAAGTGTTAATATGCCTGCTCCTTCCCGTCCTCCACACTGATGTAGCTCAAACCCAAGGTACGTGTTTTAGGGAATTGTTTTTGTCTTTGAAATCATAGAGAAGTTTAAGTGGAACATCATAGGTAAGGGTCAAACACTCACAAATATAATTATTGTAGCTTTAAATAATTTTAGATCATCTTGCAAAATACCATTTTCTCGTTGGTAACATTAAGTAATATGAAATTTGAGAAACCACTTCTGTACTTAGATGCAATGCTGTTGGCCCTGTTCTATATTCTACTAGGCCTAGCTCAATTTTTAAGTATATGTTCTTTGTTTGGGAAAGCAAATGTTTTTGGAAAGAAAAAGGTTTTAATTTTACATGAAATTTTTGATTGGAGAACAGCTTTTTCTGGAGACATTTCTTTCATAACTTTTTAAAATTGTCTTTATTATGAGCAAGCATTTACATAGGCTGCAAACCTACAAGGCTTTGGAGGTGGGTAAAACATGTTCTCTGCCTCAAGACAATTGGGATCAGTATTAGGCATGACAAAAGCTGAGGCTCAGGAGAAGTACTTGAAAATGCTAAGAGCGTGTTGGGATAATTTAAGAGGCACTGAAGGGAAGAGGAGCCCTGGCTCTAAAAGCTTGGTACAGGGAAAGAATTCTTGGCAGATGAAGACAATGGCATTAATTCCAAATGTGGACAGCTAATCTGTCAAAACCCAGGCAAAATACTTGAAGATAATAAAAATGTTTAGGAAAATATAAGGAATTTAAGATTTAATGTGGGAGAAAAGCTGCATAGAAAGCTCAGGTGGACTGAAATCTAAAGGAATTGTGTGGTGGAAAAGTCTCACATACAAAGCTTTATAAAACAGGAAGTTGGGACCTTATCTTCTTTCTGGTTTCCAAGCAATGTGAGGTAGGTTTTGGCTGGAGCCTCTGGTGTGCAAGTAGTGAAATGGAGAAAGTAGGTTCAGTTCTCACTTCTCTTTTTGCAATATGTGATTAACTTATCTTCATCAGGGATTTTTCATTAAGCAAAATGTTTGGACTCAAAAATCATAGAGGTCTTTTCCAATCTTGACTGTTCTGTGAGTCTGTGATTATAATAGTACAGCATCCAACATTGTTTCACACATCCTTGTACTTCACCAATTCCATCGTATTTATTGAAAATGAAATTATGATTTTTAGAGAGAGGTAGTGTAATTTATTTATAAGTGTCACAAATACCACACAACTGCCAATGTTAGGATTATACTACCATGATGAAATTCAACTACACATCCTCCCTCTCCAAACTCTTTAACCCAACTGTGATGCCACAAACCCCAGCTTTTACTACCTTGTATCCATGTAATAGATACATTTAAATGACACTTTAAATGAGGGCCTCTTGCTAGCAAATCAAAGCACAGTGAGACATCTCCACCCACTTTTAAAATATTTGATACATTTTCTTTCTGTTGCCTTTTTTCAAAGCCACCATTTAAAAGCCTCCGATGAACCCAACAGCAATTGTGTCACTCCTGCATAGGTACTGGGCAAGATAGTCTTCCCAAAAATGTTTCATTTGTGCCCCGGAGATTAGGCAGACTGAATAGAAAACATAAGCAACGAGGTGAAAGAAGAAACGTTATCTTACTTTGCGAGTGGGAAGAGAAACACGAATAGATCTAAGGTACTGGTGTAGACATTACCTTCACCTGAGCTCTGAGTAGCTCAAATGGCTTTAAACTGCCACTGGCTGAGTGCTGTAACACTGACCGGTTAACTCATTGGTTCTGCCAAGAGAGAGGCTGTAATACAGAATTTCTGTGTTGGGCACAGGAACCGGAATTTACTCCCCACCTCATGGGGACATTCTAGTTTATGACTCTGCACTGCTCTGTGATGAGCTGCTTAGACATGCTCAAAGATGTATAAATAAGTTTATGACAAAGATATGAGTCCTCAGATTCCTCAATGTCTTCTTCATGGCCAAACACATCTGCTTGATACTCTCACTGTTGAGTTTCCATTTCGCGTTTTTCTTCCGATGGTACTATTTGCCATCTATCAAACACATGCAGAAAGGGGTAATAGAATGACAAAAGACACGGTGTTATTGCATTGGAAATGGAAAAAAGGTGTGGGGAGATAGAAAGGTTTAATTTTAAAATCACAAATACATGTTCATCTTATCCATCTGTGCTCTGTCTCTCTCTACAAGCTGAATAATCATTTTTTATTTGCATATCTGCTAGCAAAACCCAGATGATCTGGCTTGCGTTTCGCTTACTCGGCTAGTCTCTGAGTACTCATTGATCTTTTTCCCTCTGTATTTACCTGCTTACCTGCCTGCTTCTTTTTCTGAATAGTGCTGTTTTCATTTGCTAAGCCAATTTATCTGTATCATGAAAAACCTGTTTCTCTCTTTTAAACACATTTTTGATGCATTTCGGGTCACTATGCCCGCTTGCTCGTTCAAATGCCTGCTGCTGTGCTGGAGGGAGGATCCGAGCCGGCAGAGCTGCGATCAGCTCACTGTAGGTGGCACCAGCAGACACAGCAAATGCCTCCAAAGAGCTGTGAGCAGAAGTTGACACAGCCCTGATTTCACTGCAGCGCCCTATGGCAGCCAGTGCGAATTCCAGGTGAGCAAGCACTGACCTGGGTCTCTCCCCACAGTCCTTAACACCTACAAAACAGCAGATTCAAATGTTCCGGAAGTTGCGATAAGTGCTTCATTCATGCTGCAGCGTTTGTACAGCTGCACTATTTTTTTTTTTTTTTGCTGCAAGGTAGCTGTCTAATTTTTTTTCAGTCTGTTTTATGTAACACCCCTATTTTATGATTAAATTTGACTCTCCAGTTTTACTATACTCACATATAACTCCTTAATCTTTTAACACTTCATCCATTCTGAACCTTCTTGAGAATATCAGATTCCATGCAGGGAAAGGGGAAAGAAATTATCTTCAAGATAATAATGAGGATAAACTAGAAAGGGATATCAGCTCAAGACATATTCTTTCCTTTTCATTTTCTGCAATTTTTCTTGACTTAAAATCACAGAGTGGATTGTGCTCCAAGGACAATACTGTCTCTTGCAAGGATTTTGTCATTTGGGAGGGGTTTTGGTGTAGGGTTTTTTTTTTTTTTAAATGTATATTTCAAGACATTGCTGCAATGTTAGCTAATCAACTGAAATATTGAACAGGTATTTTAAAGGATCACATTTTATTTTTCTCCCAATTCTTTTTGCTGCTTCTATAATGCAAAACATGCCAGGTTTGGTGTCAGTTTCATCTCATCAAGACCAGATAATACAGGTCTGGGTACAGGGGTTTCCAAGACCGGGCTGATATTATGCAATCTGTTTCTCTGCCACTGAAAGGGAAAGCATGTCAAGTGTTAAGTGCAGAGGCTGGGCAGGATAGTGATGACAGGGGCAGGAACTGTAAAAACATGACCATGCCTCACTAGTTGACCAGTTGCCCATGCAGTTACTGAGGGGATGTTAAGAGAATTCCCTTAACAATCTTGTTAAACACACTTTGATTGTGAAGGATGACTACTGCGTTTTACCTCCCTGAGGCCTTAATATGCTGAAGCAGGCAAGCTGTGCAGTTTTACAGATTCATAAAAATAAATTAATCATATATGATTTTTCATGCTGACAGATGCTAAGTTCTGATGAAGAGTTTTGTGCATGATGTGCTGGGTTTTCCAACTCCTAATTTGGCCATAATTTTTTACTTCTCCTCTCAAGATGCAAAACAATGTACAGAAATACAGTCTGTTGTCCTTACAGGCAGAATAGTTTCTGCTAGTCATCCACTCAGGAAGAAGCATTATTCAGAATATGATGCTAAGACTGGAGGAAAGTTTAGTTAATGTTAAGTTTTCATTGTATTCTCAGATAAGATCTGATTTTAAAAGGCTTGAAGATATCTTGAGAGAATTTTCAAATTCACCCTCAACTGCCATGGAAAACCTATCTTTATCAATCTGTATATGTAAGTTCCTAATTACTTTTGAAAATTTACAATCTTTTCTTTGACGTATTTCTTTTACATCTTGCCCCTTTTGGAAGGGAAAGATTTAAGTTCAGAGAAGTCTAGAAATGGATGAGATTGAGGTGGGGTGTGGTCTGTTGTTGTATTCGGACTGTGGCTCCTGAAGGCTTTTCAGCCATCTGTATTAGACACTTATCGTGCACTACATTTCTTGTGTTGTGCCGCTATAAACCAGCACAGGAGCACTTGTGCAAAATTAACACTAATTTTGCATATGAAAGGATAGGTTCTGAGATGACTATTAAAATTAGATATGAGAGCCTACACTTTTCACAGACAGCTCAGGTCTTAGTAGTGGCTAAGTGGTAGAAATTTCCAATATCTGCTAGATTTCCTATATGGAATAAAAGTGATCTCATTATTGTTTTACTTGGTAAATTCATGGTGTGATCACGTCTTGTAGGCTTTATAGAGTTACTGTTCTCAATTCAAAATAAATATATGTAAAATCTTGGAGAGAGGAGTAAATAAGTATGTCAAGGTCTGTCCAGTCTATGGAATGACACCTGTGTGAGGGAAAATTAAGTAGAACTTCCAAGCTAAAAAGATATGTTTCAATTGAAACAAATACTTTGGTTAGGGATATAGGATATATTGCTTATGAGAGTGTTTGGAAGACTGACAATTCAGAATTGCTTTCACTCGCTTTCTATCAGATTTCAGGAGCATACTGAGAGACATTCAGCAGAAATCTGACTAGAATCCAAAATTTTCTGTAACCACACAGCAGGGAAGGACTTTTAAAACTACAAACAATGCCCAAGGCTTGATAATGTAAAGAAAAGTTGATTTGTTTGGTTGTTTGGTCTTTTTTTTTTTTTAGGCAATTTTGTGATCGATGAATATGAAGTTACAGACAGCAATAATCAACTGCACAAATGTAAAATTATACATAACTTCCTGAGTAATTTTTCTAAAGACAGAGGTGTGGTTACATGTCAGCCATGATTTCTTACTGAAGAAAAGGTGACCAAAATCATTCTGAGATGCATAAACAAAATTATAATTGGCAAAAATTGGTAAAATGTTAAATAATGCAGCTGTCTAACCTTTGTAAAGTCCCAGTTGAAAAATTGTCATGAGTCTATGTTCATCACAAAGTAAAGCAAATGCAGAAGTAGTGGGCAAAAAAATGAAAACAATTGCAGTTAAAAGAAACAGGATTGTAAGGAAAGGTTGCAGAAATTGCTGTGAAGGTGATTGGGGGAAGGCAAAATTGAAAAAAAAAAAAGGCGGGGGGGAAATTTAGGAAATAAACGAGACAGCCTCTTTTGGTGAGGGAAAAATTGACTTTGTCCAGTATCAGCAGCATTCAGCACAGCTTTGGAAACAACCTTTTATTCATAGGCCCATCATTCACATCAATAGCAGTTACTAGCTTATGTTTGCTTGCACAGGATGTTGCTGAGAAGTCAGAGGCTCTTTATTTTCCAGGCTGGCAGTTTTTTGGATCTGCTGTGATCTGGTTTACTGTTAGCCCATAGTAGAGTGACTGTCCTGCCGAGAGTGATCAATGAACTCCTGCAGGTTATCAATCGTGGTCACTATTCCCTCTTTATCATAGTTGATTTGTCATCATTTTGGAATGATACAGCCCACAAAGCCTGCTGTCATAGCACATTTTCAGTAATTCCACAGAGCAGGTACCAGTACCCTGTTATGATGACTTAGCTCTATCCCATGTTGTTAGGATAGGGATGTGTAGGCTACCACGCTACAAATCTCTTCATCATTTCTGCTTTGGACATCTGTTTATTTTCATATTAGGATTACACACCCCTTGAAGAACGCTAAAATAGTAAAGAGAAGGTGGAATAGTTGTCACTAATTCCAAGTCTGGATTTTCTGCCTCTGCATGATAACACTAATAATTTGCTGTGTCTGTTCTTCCATTGTCCATGCTAGAATTCTAGACGACTGTTTTAGCATTGACTTCTTTTACAGGCAATTATTTTCTGTGTTACATAGATCATTGCTCTGCGGCTTCTTCACTACCAGAACTTTATTTCTGTTTCTTCTAGCAAGCCTGACCTTTTTTAGAGCTAATCCTATCTGCGATATGCCTACAAACTCTATTGGGTGATGCAGACTTTCGGATGACTAGGATACTTTGTTTAACTTATGATTGTGATATGCTGCCATTTACCAGACTGAAATCTCCCAGAGGCTAGACATAGTTTTCAGGTGACCTGCAGAGTTATTTTAATAAGGTTTTTATAAGAAAGTGTTTGCACTCTGAATTGTACCATAAGCAAGAGTGGAACAATGAAGTGTTGTGGCCAAGTTATTTCCATTCTATACCTCTTTTGTAGTTTCATGTGTTGCAGACAGGATTGCAGTTTCACTAACGGCAGCAGCTTGCTATTGGAAAGCTGAAGAATACTCCTTTTTGTGTGAGGTCCTTTTCATCTGTGAAGCTGATGCTCAAAGCACTGGAACAGAGATGTAACTCTATACCTGGAGTATGGCTGTTATCTTCAAGTAGGTGGCAGATAATGTCCTACCTATTTCTGATCCTGTAGACTTCAATATTTTGGAAGACTGTCCAAGTACTTTTGTCATGTATTTCCCCTTGGAATTGCTAATGCTGCATTCAGAACTCTGAATCCACCAATCCACAGGAATGAACTGATCCAATTGTGGAAGGTTTGTGCACTGGGCTGGATCATGTTGTGTCCGAACAAAGGATCACCAACAGCAAAATGAGTTGCAGTCCTGTCTTACCTGTCAGGAACATTTCAAGTAAAACGAGTGCCTTTGTTTGAGGCAGTGTGGGGAATTGAATCGCTCCTCCTACCGGGTTGTTTATGTAGATGATTAGGCCTTGGCTTTGCTAAGAGAACTTAACTGTGGAACAGAATTTCTTATAGAGTGGGAAAGTACCTGTGCATACCTTTGGTAATTTTCAACAAAAACATTATTTAGGTGGCTGCTCTCAGGAACTCCTTAATGACCACAGTGTTACTTCTGTTGTGTCTATTACTGAGTGGGACATTGATCTTTATAATATGACAGTATTCTTTAAGATAGTTCAAATGTTTTTGGATTACACTTATGACTTCCTGATAATCTGTAAGTTTATTCCTCGAAATTTAATGTTAAAGGAACTATTAGAAAACATATCTTATGCACAGTGCAAACTCCTCAGCAGACTCAGTGTGAGTGGAGCAAGAGAGTCCTTTCCTACACACCCACTCTACCGTGATGTGCCCTGTGGTGGGTGTGGTGCACAGCACCACACAAGTGTTTCAGTGAGGGATTCTGTAACCCACTCTGAATTCACATTGCTTAGAACAAAAACCAGAAATGTCTGTCTCACTGCACCAAGTTTTCTTGGTGTATCATGACAAAAGTAAAAACATATTGGACAAACATATTTCCAAGGCACAACATAAAAAA
>VZRN01004407.1:2472074-2529173 GCA_013397935.1 Dasyornis broadbenti | reverse complement strand
TGTTTACTTTTTTTTTTTTTTTTTTTTGTTTTTGCCAAAACCTTCTACAAGAAACTCATATACATATTTCTTTATTTGCATAGGTTAAGCCTGCTTGGATGTCTTAAATTTCCTTTTCAAAAGCATAATCTACCTGTAGTCATTTTATAAATTATAATTGTTAAAAGAGTTTCAAATTTGAATCTCTAAAATGTTCATGGATGATGCCCATATGGTGTTAGGAAGGCTAATTAATTAGTTATTCTAATAACCTGAAGGTGGTTCAGTAAATTTCTTGTTAATGCATTTTCTATTTGCTACCATGTTTATACATTTCACTGAGTTGTTATAAAATGACTTGTTCCCCTGGCACACCCTTGTGAGAAGTGGTAGCTCACTGATCTTATCAAGAGGGAAAGGTTAAATTGATGACTGATTCAGTCAGTCTTTCACCCTTCATTAGCACTGAATTAATTTATTAGAGAAATGAAAGATCATCTTGAGTGGTTCAATGTGTAAATTTCATTTTAAACATGCATAGGGCCTCATCTATTTACAGAATAATTGATTAATGGTGAAGTTTAAGAAATATGTACCCTTCACAAATGGCTGATCATGCTAAATTGCAAGTCCTTCCCTCTAACCCAGCTCTATGGCAAAAGCTAAAAACATGCACAGGTTGGTAAATTTGGTTTTAACAAGGAGGAACTCTATTTAGAGTAAACATTTGCTGTGTTAGTAATGTGTAATTTTAATGAATCCATATCATTTCAGTGTTTCAGAAGGTGGCAGTGATAAGCCTAGAAATTATTACTATGGCTTTACTTGCAAAGATTGGAGAATGAGAGCTCTCATCTGCTTCCATAATAAATGTGGAAAGACTGCTTTCCATACAGAATTTTTTTTAAAATCTACTCACTTATTTGAATAAATATATGCAATATTGGACAGTGGTCTTATAGATGGGATAAGATCAAGAGGCAAGAGGTCTTGAAGGTATTTCTTAAGTTTCCTTAAATGCTACCAGTGACTCACTAGGTCATCCTTCTTTTGAATCAGTTTTGAACCAATGTTTCATAAAGTACTAGTGGGAAGCTAGTGTGGGAAGTGCTCTTTCAGATGAGACCATATGTGCCCATGAAAGTTTCTCCTGTTCTCTCTTCAAGAGTAAGATTCGGAGATTTGGATTTTTGTTTTGCCTTGGTTCGCTTCACTCCACCTACTGCATCTAAAAATGAATCCCGTAATTTTAATTATGGTAGCCATCCCTTTTTTTGAAAAAATGAACAAACCCAAAGTCTTGATTAGTGTTTTTTTCATGTGATATCTATTGAATTGTGTCCTTAACAGGTTTGCAGTACTGTAAAATGAAACTGGTATCCATAATTCAGTCTACAAAATATTGTATTTATTTAAGGATAACAAATGTTGATGTCTTTTTTATTATTATTATTATTATTCTAAATACATGTAGGCATTACAATAGCATTCATTATATTGGGCTATGTAAAGGTATTTTTGTTAGGGGTTTTTTCAGTAGAGTTTTTTTGCCTGTATTGGCTGGGGATTTTTTGGTAGAAAGATGTTTCTATGTTTTTATAATTCATAATTTAGTGTCTGAAAGACAACACAAAGAACATGCTGATTATTCAATATTTTTTTTTTATTGGCTCAAATATACATATATCATTCCCCTCTGCCATCTGAATACACAAAACCCCTGTGTGTAATGGGGCACTTACCTAGTAAAAATTCAGCTACTCTGCATAGCAGTTTGTTCTGTTCAACACCATCTGGCACCTGCAAGCTCATTACATCTCCAGGTAACCTCCCTGTTACTTCACTAACACCCTCCAGTGTCTCACAGCTTAAATATTTCTCGTGGTCAATTTATTGACAGCACAAAGAATGCATGTGATTTCATTAAGAATGTTCCTGCTGAAATTATTCTGAGATGCATAATTTAATAACACAAGCATGGAAGTGACCAAACATGTCAGCCTTCTTACTGAAATAATTCGTATTATTGTTGTGATTCAATAAAAGGTGCAAAATAGATGAGTCCTTTGCTATGATTTCCACAGTCTAAATATAGACACTCTAAAATCAAGCAGCAAGATTTTGGAAAAAGACTTGGAAGGAGCAATGAAGCATTCAGAAAACCTGAAAATTTTTAGGTATATTTTAGGATCAGATGTTAGTTTTATACTGCTCCATCTGCTTTCATATTAGAGAAGCTGAAATGAGACAGGGAGGAAAAAAAAATCTTTGAACGTTTATTGGTATTTTCAATTTGTGTGTTCAAATATATTTGTATACTAATTTCTATGACCATTTGTGTACAAAAAAACCCCAACGTAGATCATTTCCTATATAAAGGGGAAGACTCTTAGCAAGATCTCTTTCGCTTCAGGTTCAATGCACAGACGTGTTCACTTAATCCAGCAGAGGAGATGAGACTTGGAGGAAATTGAGAATATTGTGACAGGAAGTGAAGAGGACATCTTTGGCGTATAGCGGAGGGTGAAATGAAACTCTCTCACAAAAAATTAGGTTACTTATACATGACCTATAGCAGACACTGACCCAAAACCCTTTGTGGGTCCCCATCTGGTTTGCAGGCTCAGTTCTCCAGCTCTGAGTGGGCACTGGCTGGGTTGTCCACACCCGGGTGTGATAGCAAGAGCACAAAACCGTGTGCAAACCAGAAAGGTGGTCAGGTGCTCTTACAAGGTGATTATTCAAAACTTTGAAGAAGGTGATTCCTCTGTTAACGTGTCCATGTGTCAGCATGACAGGTGCCTTACAGCAGCACGGAGAGCTAAGCTGACAAATAGCACTGCGACTTCCTGCTGGAGTTCAGTATAAAATCACAAGTTCAATGAAGTGCTTTCACTTTAGTTCAGAATCTGGTGTTTGCTCTAAGGTGCAATGTCCTCTCTGTGGCTGCAAAGGGATCAAGCCATAGACTCATTTAATCACAGCACTGTGCATCCCTAAATGCATATGGAATCCTATCCACCTCAGAGCTGGACATGGTGAAGGCTTCGAGAAGCTTCACCGAGGAGCCATCTTTGTGGCCCCTCCCCACTAGAAAAACCTGGGCCAAGCTAAACCACGACATTCCACCCCTCGCCTCTGCGAATAACATATTTAAGAAGCATCATTAAAACGAAACGGATAGAAAAGTAAAAAGCTTCCCACACCAAATCTACAAATAACATTGATAGAATACAGAACAAAAGAACAAACTACATGCAATCCACCCCTGGAACTTTAAAAACCTACTGTTACAACACAATTATTTCAAGATCATTTTCCTCTAAGAACCTAGCTTAACACTATCCTTGTTTTGCCCATTATTTCTCCCAATTAGTATCCTTATCTCAAAGAACTCATGAATGCCCGCATTCTCCACCAAGAACAGTGGGATTCTCCACCAATCCCGCCAGAGAACAGTGCCGTGGACAGAAAGGGGTTTTTTGGTGATGATTACAAACTTCTTGAGAGAAATTTGGAGAATTTGGATCACTGTCTGAAATCTCACCTAGGTACTTTCTTTCATTCTTAATTTAACTTTTTAAAAAGAAACTAATTATGTGATAATGCAGTTCTTTTAGGAATATTTTCATCACTGTGATTTAAATTGATTTCACTATTAGATCACTGAAACATTTGTGTAGCTCCCTAGCTACTATGATGTATTAATAGTTCTGTGATGCTGAAAATAACTTGTGAAGTTTCTCACAAATGTAGTATATTGTTCAGCAAGGCATAAAGGAAATAAATAGAAGCAAAGGGTCTGGACATGTTACAGCTTTGAATTTTGTACCATTCTTTGCCTAATGTGCATTTTTTGTACAACCTTAATTGCAATGAAATGTTTATAACAAATATTTAATCAGGATTCAATGATTAAATAGGCAAATTTAATTTTGCTCTCGTTATTTTTTCCTAGGTAATCAATGCAGATGCGATTTAATGACAAAGTCTAATTGAGTACTTTCATTTTGTGAAAAGAAAATTAAAAGGAGAAAATATACTTTTTAAATTAAAAGTAATGATGGAGTCACAGGACAATTCCTGGGGATTAATGACTATCTGAGAAAGCTTAAGGCTCAAGGTTTGGCTGTGGGCTATTAACCTCAGGTGGTCATTAATTCTTCAAGTAATGCTCCATGCCCTGATCATTATTACAACTGAGCAGGGATGGAGTAGCAAGTTTCAGCAATTAAACCATCAGCAATATATTTAAGTGCATATTTTTCTCTCCCACTTGGACATTTTGACACAAAGCACAGAATGAATCAAGCTATTGATGGTATCCAGTCAAATCCTTGGTGTTTTTCTTAATTTGCCTGATCTGTCATGAGGACATACCACATAATGTTCCTGCATTTGTTGAGGCACACGCTGTTGTCCTGGTAGCTGTGCTGAATACACATTAAATGCACAGCTGGATGTATATGCCCCCAGGGAGCCTCAAAGCTTACATGGATTCATGTTCTCTCTCTCTCTCTTCTCAATAATGATGTAGATGCCACTGGCTTGACTGGCATCAAAAATTATGGTTTAGGTAGCACCTTCTTGTCTTCGCCATTATGCATCCTAATTTCCCCTTTCTGCTATAAAGTTGTGGCTTAACCTAATTTCCTTTGTTTCTTTGAGGCTGTTGTATGGCCCCATTAGCCAAATGCGAAGCAAGACAGAATCCCCCGCAAACCAGAATTTGCTGCTGAAAAGTGTAAGAGCTTGTACCAACATACCACTGACCTGGTACAGGGTTTTTTCATGCAGGGAATTCTGGTATCTGCAGCCAGTGCTTTACTCAGTTCTGTAAAGAGTCAAAAGATCTCATGCTATTGCTTTCAATTTGAGATCTACATAATTACCTGATAACACCATGTTAGGCTGAATTTGCCTCTCTCTGAGCATTACACTTGTACATATTATGTAGTGCTTGGTGCACATACAGAGAGTGTACAAATACCCCCGGGTCTTGGCAAAACAGGGAGGCTTTTTCTAAAGACACTCACTAAGCAGTTCGGAAACAACTGTTGAAATGCTTCAAAATTCTGCTGCTAAACCATTTCAGCCTATGAGTCAAGGGCAGATTGTCAGACAAAAGCAGCTAATCCAAAAATCAGCAGTTTATGCCTGAGTGGAGCAAACAGACTAATGAAGCGTACCGAGCTGGATAGGCCACAAAGAGATGTTAATAACACATCTGCAAAGAGGTGAGGGAGCCAGTCACTGCAAGGCACTTTCTAGAGTGGCTTCTTGTGAGAGAAGGACCAAAGATTGCTGCAAGCGTTCCCTAATTAGGAAAGTCATTATCACAGAGTCATTGTGAGCATGGATAGCCCATACAGCATAGGTAGCAAGCCAAAGCATTTTGGTGTCATCTGCTGGTTTGAAGTGCAGCCTGTATGAGAATGTACGGCCTGCAGAGAAGGCATGTGACTGGTAAAATCTATTACGTTTCTTGTTTCACTTGACTTTGAAATTTAACTTTTTATTTCCATTTACATTAATGCAAATATGAGTAAAATAATAAATTATTCTCAAATTAATATAAAACAATAAAAACTCTAGGGCAGCTTCGATTATTTAAGTTGATTATAACGGTTAAATGTTGGCAGGATAGCACATTCACCAATTATTCCATGGAACAATACATCTTTTACTGCAGTTCTCTACTTGTCAAAATAAATCTCTCGATTTTGAAACAGTCTCTGCTGAAACTTGCATTTGTGGCTGTGTTCTCCCGTAGCTGCTGAATGAAGGAATAAATTGTGTGCTTGCACATTATGCCAGTCCATCAGCAGGTTGGTAAACCACTTCATACGCAACATAAACATTAAGGGCAGCAAAGTTAGAGTTATGGCTGCTACAATCCCCTCTGCCTACATCATCCATCTCTGCTCTGTGTCAGTCATAATATTTGGGAGTTAAAGCTTCTACTTTTAAATTTCTTCCTGAAATGGTGTTTTATGGAGGTTTTCTCCTTCTGATATAGTCCAGCATAGCCATTAGTAGGAAAAAAACAGCTGCACTTTAATGATTCCTATAGAGATCCGGGCTTATTGGGCTTGGGGAGAAGGGGAAGAATTCCCGGTGTCTGAATCTGTGACAAAAGAAGTGTGGTTTAAAATGAAAAATAAACCTAAACCTACTTCTGGATCCATCTGCTTCACAGCTATTTTCATAGATTTTTTTCTCATACCCTCATTTGATCTTGCTCATATGGGCAGCATAGCACAGTATGGGCAGCAGGTCTGAGAATAGATGACAGGATATTCAATTCCTCATTGCTGCATTGGAGTTCAAGCAAAGTACTGCTCTTACATATCTGTTGCCTAAAAATGCATGCAGAAACTCCAAAAATTAGTTTGCTCAAAGCATATAAAATCTTGCAATAAATCCTACAAATATTTGATTAAATAATATTCTCCAAATGAGGGAAGTAACTTAAATAATGGGTGGTGAGTAACATTGAATGACCTCTCACACTTAACACACTGACAAGTCACTTGTATTTTCTGTGCATTAGTTTTGTTTCTAGAATAATTGGTATTGACTATCTTAATTAAATTCATTAACTAAGCTGAGCAGAGATCACTTTCTAATAAATGTTGCAAATTCTCTACTTCTTATTTCTTTTATCACTCTCTTACAGCATGAGGATCAGAATATGGAAAGGAGAAGGCAAAGGAATTGTAATACTTCAAGTTCCTTGCAGTGTTCCCAGATGCAGCGGGGAGAGACGCATTCACTTCAACTTGTTTTGACTCAACAAAAAAGTGAGTGGCATAGCCAATAAATATCCTTGC
This sequence comes from Dasyornis broadbenti, assembly GCA_013397935.1. Classification (NCBI taxonomy): domain Eukaryota; kingdom Metazoa; phylum Chordata; class Aves; order Passeriformes; family Dasyornithidae; genus Dasyornis; species Dasyornis broadbenti. The sequence continues at coordinate 2,522,361 of VZRN01004407.1, read as the reverse complement.
GTCCTAGAATCATCTGTTAACACTTGTGAATGCCAACCTTTAAGATTAGAATCTGACTTTAAGCTATTGTTCATTTTTAAGACTGAAGAGTAGTGTTTCCCTGACCAGATAATGGACCCAAGCAGGAATGATTACCAAGTCCTGTGGGAGACGTTATCTAAGCTCACTTTATACCCTTTTGTAGATAGGTGGAGTGTAAGGCTATGGCTTCATGACTCCTTATCTCTTGCCAGGCTTCCAGTAACAACCCATGAACTTGGCTTTCTCTGTTTCACCTACTGGGAACGTAAGAACTGACAATACGTTTGGGTTTTATAAATGCAGAAAGTAGTTCTCAACAGTAGTTTTTCCTTCTCTGAGGCAGCTCTGCCCCCTCTGTTCTCTTCCCTAACCAGTACTAGGATACTCCTGTGCCCTATGCAAAAGAATGCCTTTAGATTTGATCTTCACTAGAAAATCAAAATTACCTGTAGGATATTTTTACATTATTAACTTTTAGGGTCTTAAAAGATGATGACATAAAGTGGATTATTTTGCGGAATTTGTTATATGGTGAAATTCTGGAGTGTGACCATTCAGGTTCACTAATGTCCTTCCTTTAAGAGACTATCTCAAATCACAGGGAAAGATACAGAACACATTCCTCCTTCTTCTCTTCCATTATCTGTCACCTTTATCTTCATTAAAATATGGATTAAAATTCTTATCCTCCTTTTTTATCTCCATTAAACTGCTGTCACTTGAAAAAAATATTTTTCCCCTGGCTGGTTTCTATGGTGTTATTGTGCTTTTTCTGGTGTAGAGGAGTATACAAAACTTTCAGCTTTCAACTTTTCATCCAGATAGTTGCTTGGAAAATAATGTGATATTTTATTCAGAGAAATACGATTCTTTTCTTTTTTTGCTTCTTTTACCTCTAGAGTACAGCAGTATTTTTTCTCTGGCCACTGCTCTCTTACGAAGAAATTACAGCAGTATAAAATATTATGCCATCCAGTTAGCTTTTTTTTTTTTAACGTGTGATTTCTTAGCAAACAAGGCTTTTTTTTCTTACACTACGTGTGGAATGTGCTTTATATTGAGTGTTTCAACCAGCAGTTTAAACATGCCTCTTGACTGCTAAAACATGAATGGCAGTCTCACTAGCCCATCTGTTTAAAGTATTTTTGAAGTGCTATAGCACAAGCCATAATATTTATGAAATTTCATATTCGTTTGGATAGTGACAACATTTTTAACTTTAACTCTTATTTTGTTTCTGGTATTATTGCCATAAAGAAAAAATACTTCAGAAAGGAAAACATATGGGAGCTTAATTCTGCAGACAAGGGCAGAGCTTTACATTGAATAAGCAAACATTTGTGGGCTTTTTTCCTTTCTGTTTTCCTGCTGAAAATAACACATGGCCCAAAAAGTTTGAGGGCAATTTTCACACCTTTGAAAGCACAAAGCCTGAGTCTGCCTGGTTGTGCTCTCAGAGTTGAGAGTAAACCCCACCAAACCAGTGTAGCTTCAGCAGCAGACGCAGAATGGAACTCATGTGAGAGAGCCTGGAGCTGGGCTTGTTGGTAGTGGTCATTCCCTTCAAATTCATCTGTTGGCTGCGCCAGATAAGATTATTAAAAATCAAATGAACCAGCATAATGATTATTTTACTGAGCCAAGTATTCGTAACATACAATCAAGTTATTCTGGCTCTCACACTATGACTCTAAGCATCGTGCAACCAAACCTGTCCTTAAATAAATTGAGTTGAATATCTAAAAGTACACTAATCAGTAGGTTATTTAGCTCTCAGTAATTTCCCTTTTTCCATCATCATATTTTCTCTAATATGCCTTCAGGTTCTTCTTTGCAAAACTTATTTTTAATTTCTAAGCGTTTTCTTCAGCTTGCATCATGCACTATAGAGTACGCATACATGAATGCAGCAATTAATGTAACTGTTTGTACATTTATCAGATTAGATCTATCCCATTAGTCTCCCTAATGGCTAAACAGTGGTTCCTTCTCTCTCTGCTGTGTTGACCTTTCTTGTCAGTGGGCCCAAAGTGGGAAATATTCTCCTGTTCTCAATAATATAATTTACAGCCTTCAAGTCGGCACAATGGTATGATTCACAAGAATCAAGTTATTTATTTTCAGATGTAATTTTGACATATACCATCCCTGGAGGTATTTAAAGGACTTGCAGGTGTGTCTGCTAGGGACATGCTTTAGTGGTGGACTTGGAAGTTTTGGACTCGATGATCTTAGAAGTCTTTTCCAACTTCAATGATTTTGTGATTCTAAGGGGCAACCTTAGGTCTAACAAGGCAGGAACACAGAATCCCTGCTGTCCAACAGCGGGTTGAGTGTGTTAGTAGAATCAAAATTGTCAGTTTTGGCCATTCGTGACTAGGGAATTAGTGCATAATTCATTCAAGCTTCATTTGTGTTTTGTACCTGGCAGATAAATTAAAGGCAAGATAGGAACATAGCTCTGAAACAAAAAGTATTTTCAGGATTTTTAAATTCAGCATGCTAAAATGAAAATGGTTTTACTTTAAATCAATATAAAGTTATCTAAGTATTTTCAGGGAATTATAAAATTTATATATAAAGATGCCTTCCAATTTGGTTTAACTCCAAACAAACGAATACTCAGCACAAAACGTTATTACAGAGAGTAATGTGGTCACTTTCTGTCATTACTCTGCATCTTTTTCCTTTGTAGCTTGCTAGTTCTTAGGATGATGGAATGACTTTCCCTGCAGTTTAAACAGATTGAATAATTTTTAGATACATTTCAGCTGCTTGTACGCCAAAATAGAAGTATGATCGTGAAACAAATGCTGTAAGCTCTGTGATTCTCTTCTGTCTTAAGAACTATGAGGTAAAATATACTCAGTGGACAAATAGCATTTTTTCTGTGCAGTGAATAGTTAATTCTTTTTGTAATTATAATACTACTTTTTTCCAGTTTAATGTTATCATTTAGCCATGTGCTGTGTTTCAATTGTCTGTTTTAATTCTCTGTGCATTAGTCCTGAAGACCAGATGATTGGTACATGGAATACTTTGCAAAGTTATTATAATATGTGAAATTTGTTTAATTTGCATAAAGTCTGGGAATTTGTTTGTTGGGGTTTTTTTCTTAAGCTAATATCCAAATCTCCTTATAAATCCAAGTCTCTACTCTTACATAATGGGTACTAGACTTATCACACCACTCCTTAGAGGTAACCATGACATCCATGTATTACGAAAGTGTCAACTGATCCTTCATCTCCCTGTAATTCCTTTTAGGTTGGATTATAAACAGAATATGGACTTTTCTATATCCCCTGGGTGTATCCTATTACTGTCCTGGGGTCCTGCAGGCAGTAATACATGCAAATAAAATTCAGAGGAGCTGCTTTGCACAGGAGTTGGAATGAGAAGTCCTGTTTGGTGTTTTACAAAGATACAGTCTTTGTGTATGGGGCGTCTTTTCCAGAGAGGAAAACAGCTGCTCTAAAACAACTCCCAGGAAGCACGATCCCACAACAGTCACAGTGACAAACCCGCTCCACGGGCAGTGGCCTCTGTTCAGGTCAGACCCGTTCAGCCCTCATTTCACTCCTACTGTGCTGCTTCAGGCAATGTTCAAAGCCAGATTTAGCTGATTAATGTCAACATAACCGGCTAAAGTTTTCCATAGTTCAAATCCTGTCAGTACTACGGATGCCATGCATCATCTTTTAGGTATGAATAGTGGTGAATTAAAAGGTGAGAGCTGTGCCTACCTTCCAACACTAACTGCTTAGCCAGCAGAAACAATTCCATACTGAAACGAGAAGGTGTTTCTATTAAAAAAAAGTCATACAACATTCTTGTGATTTGGAATTCACAATGCTATTCTTTTCACTTTGAGTAAAAATAATATGATAATCATTTTCAGCCAATATAGGAAGAGGATGAGAGCTCTTAACCTTCAAACTTTTTCCTTTAAGTGAGAGCCACCATTTTAATGCTATCAATTTAAAACAGTGCTTCACAGTAGTTATTAGTCAGTAACTTTCAATACAGAACGATCTTTTAAAGTATGTCAAGTTTGACTTGGTCACTGTGGCAAAATACCACAACTGGCAAATGTTGGTAAAATCTGTAGTTAACTTGAACAATTTCAGATTTAAGTTACCAGTCTTAGGGAAGCCCAGCATGAGATGTGTTTCACTTCCATGTTTGGTATCTTAATCAAGAGTCACTGCAGACGGTGATAGTCTTTTCTGGGGAGTCTAAAATATAATTTTACTTATTTTAGCAGTTAATTGGTGCTTGGAGGTCAGAATTAGGTAATCCTCCCAGTTTGCTTAATCTATATTAAGGCATATAAAGCCACATGAGAGTTTTTACAGAGAACTTTAACTATGATAAGTATGGTTGTCTTTCTGACCACAGAGGTGAAGAGGTTCGTGCTGTACTGAAAACATGTTTCTTATCTCCATTCAAGCTGGGTTGAAAAACAAAAAATGTTATCAAATGAAAGAGGATTCCAGATGGAAAATAAAGCTCCAACACCTACCAGCAATAAAAAACTGTCCTAGAAGTGTTTTAGGGATTTCAGAAATATTAGCTGCTGAAGGAGTCTGTTCATGGGACTGTAGATAGAGCAATCATTCATCATTTAACATCTGAATCCTTTCTCGCTGACTAAAGAGAAATACATACCAGAGAAGTCAAATAATCCTTTCCCATTATTATATATGATTCATGAATTCCATATATTACACAAATGCACCATTAATCTGAAAGGAAGCAGTGTTTCTCAAAATAGCACTCACAGGTTTATAATAATATTTAAAATTATTTTGCAGTAATCACGCTTTTTTTCCCAATATGTTTACAGTATCCACACTCAGAACCACCCTTTCAGAAACTAACATTAAAACCTTTTAGTTGCATCCCTACTTACCCTTAGTTTATTCAAAGTTTAAACTGGAAGACACGTGATGTATGTTTGCAGGTATTTGCAAAAAAATGTGGTGCTGATGGTAGGAAAGGAATTAAGTTCACCTACGAGGTTTGCAACTCTTTTGTCTGTTGATGGTAACTGTGAAAGCAAGAGAAGACTTTGGAGCTGCTGAGCTCCTCACAGCTGACCCTGCTCTCAGCAGGAGCAAACACTACATGACCTGCTGAGGTCACGGGAAGCCTGAATTCTCCTCACACCTGTTTGGTACCTAGTCAGTAGCAAAGTGAAGAGGTTCTGGCATGAAATATGGGGAGATGTGTACCCTTAAGCATCCTAAGAGGGTGTTTTGGTGTTCTTTATAAAATTTCAAGATCACTCAGATAATCACCTTTTGCACGTAGAAAGAAAACCATGCAGTTATTCAGGAGACAGTTTTGACCTTGTGGTTTGTTCCTATTGCGCAAAAGAGCAGGAGCAGTAATTGTCAAGCCAGTGGAATAAAGCCATTTGAAGAAAAGGTGACTGAAGTGGTTATGAGGATTTATGATGAAGCATTATGTAATCTAGTCATAAGAAGCTTTTATTTTCTAGCTAGAGGAATGTACTCGGAGCACATGCATCCTGACTTGGCCTTAGTCCCTGCTTTCCCTGCTTTTGAACAAGGCACGTGTTGTAAAGAAAGACAGTAGTTGGTAGGATTTGCATAATATTAAATTTCTGATGGAGAAACTTTGACCTTTTCTTGGAATTATTTTGATATCCATGTATAATGATTTCAAAGCATGCCACAGAAATTATTGGGATTTGTTGCTGTCACTAGATCTGAACGTCATGAAGAGTGTCTCTGATGTGATATGCAACATCACATTGGAAGGAATTAGGATGCTGCTGTGAAGGCCCTAGATTAGGACTTAGGGCCTTCCTGCTTGCACCACAGTTTTTCTATGCAGTCCTGGACAAATCGTTTGATTCCCACCCCTGCAGTTTTCCTTGTGAAATTGGAAATGTTGCTTTTCTATTTCAAATAGTAGTTTAAGACAATGTGTATTAACCTTGTTTGCGATATTAAGATGTAATGTTCATAGGTGATTATAAAGTAGTACGTGATTGCATTCTTATTGAAATTTGAGTTTTGTGTGTAAATTACTTACCTCAATAATTACTTTAGGGAGTTTCTATTACGAAAAAAACCCCACAACAATTCCTCATCTGAAGCATAAAAATATTCATGAATTGACCACAGGAGACAGAGTCATGAAAATATCTAGTCCTAAATCTGTTAATTTCATGGTATTTCTAAAAGCAGATTAATTTTAGGAAAAAAATCTTGGCCCTTCTAGTTCAGAATTTAAAATCAGTGAAAATCACCTGTTGTCATCTCAACACTCAGCTAAAGATTCTCAAGTAGTGTTTGTATTGTAAATTAGAGAGACAATACTTTCCGTTACCTACATTATTAATGCAAATGTTTATGTTATTGCTCACATCATTAATACTGTATTACTTGTTTTACAAGCTGTAGATCTTGCAGCTCTCTTAGTGGCTCAAGCTGCAGAGAGCTATTTAAAGAATTAGTAGTACCAATTGTTATCTTATATTCTGACTTAAAGGCTTACGAACTTACCTAAGTTTTGGTGGCTTTTAAGAATTCTTCACCAGTATTGCTCTATTTCTTGGTCAAGCAGAAGTTTGTAAGTGAGACTTGAAGGCACTGAAATGTTGCTTAGCAATTTGCTTAAGCCATGGTTTTTCTATTGCTCTCCTGCTGTGCTTGAAATTCACCCATTTGTGTTTAAGTGTGACAGTACAAAACAAGCAGAAATAACCACTATTTGTTTTATCATGTCTCTGGGGCAGATTTGTCAGCTTTTCATTAAGCAAGACTTACACTGTCCTCAGCAGGATTTCTGTGTGATGAAGGACTGTTGCATTTAGTGCTTTGAGTTTTTAAATATTACGCTCTTTGTGCCTGGGTGTTGACAAATGCACTATTCTAACACCATATTTATTCTCTGTTGAAACTAGAAGCTTGCTTTGCCTGCCTCTTCTTGATTCTTGTTGATGTCAGACAAATTTACATGGATGATTGCTCCCTTAGCATGCTTATCTATCATCATAACTGTGAGATATCACCACCAGTGCAAACCAGAAGAGAAGAGATCACCCAAATTCTGCTATTTATTTAAAGGACACATTAACCTTCAAAATCTGATTTATTGTTTATTTTCACATTCATGGTCTCCCACACATTTGTAATGTTTTTATACAAACTGTTGCCATGAAGCAGGTAACTTTAGTTCTAATGCCTCATTTTTCTGAGTATCTGAATCTTGTTGCTCCTATCTTGTTGCCTGCTGAATTTCTGCTTTTGTGTACAACCGAAGCATAATGGGCTCTATGCTCAACTGTGTTAAATGGCTGCAATGTTTTTATGAATGAATCTCATGGGAGACTGGGAACCATTCATGTGCCTTATTTTCTCCCCTATTTTCTGAATTTCCTGGGGGTTTTTGGTTTGTGTTATTCCTCCCTGCACACAACAGGTATCACTCAGAGTGCAGCATTCATTTAGAGGTGTCTGCTGTGGTACAGGTTCTGTGCTGTGCAGCGCACTCAGGTGGGCCCCAGCAGGGTCCTGGTTCATTCGTGTAATCAGAGATCACCCGAGCACCGCTGTCTGCACAGGCATTGCTCCTCATGGTCACTGCCGTTCTGGTAGGAACTCCCATTATTGCTCCCTCCCCGCTGCCCAGGGACACAGGGTGATGGCACTCTGTCTTCCCTCTGAGCCAGCTGTCACCTCCTATTTATCCTGTCTCTAGATGTAGTTTCAGATAGATCCACGCATATGACTGATGCACATTCCCATAGGATATAGGCACGACTCAGAACCTGCCTCAGAACAATCTGTCTAATTCCTGTGAGTGTGCATACTGAGCCTTCCTGATATTATTGTCATCTGAGTTTAAAATTTCCATGTTGAATAAGTTTCTTCATGCTCTTGATGTTAATTTCTTCTTCCCTCTCTTCATATAGTATGTAGGTACACAAGCATAAACAAATACAGCAAAATTGGTAGAATGCCCTTGGGAATTTTTTTAAAATATATAAAATTCCCAGAAGTCTTACTGGTGAGAGTTTGAGAGGAATTTTAACTCCAACCCTCATCTGAGACTTTGAAAAATATTCCTTCTATATTTAACAATTGTAATAATTCTTAAATCACATGCTCCTCCCACACTTCCTGAAGGCAGCTAGCACACAACAAACTGATGAAAATATGGTACAACTTCAAATATAATGATATTGTCATTAAAGCTGACCCAGTCAGCATCTGTTTTGGCATCCTCTTCAAAAATAATCTTCCAGAGCTACAGCACTGCATTGATTAGGAACTGGAGAAGATGGTCCAGAAACAATTTTTTTGTGACAACATTGAGCTTTCTGTCTTTTTCCTTCCATGACAAAGTGAAAACAAAACATTCTAAATGTTTCCATGTACCTCAAATTTAATTGATTGAAAAAGGTTTTCAACTTGGGTGTCCTCTGTGTAACAACTGAAAAGAGACTGCACCCTGGACTGGTTAAATTGATATTGCTTAATGGTTCTCTTCTGTCTGTCTTTAAAACCATTATTCACTTGAAACCATTATTCACTCTTTAGTTAAACCACTTTGGCCAGCTCTTAGAGGCAGTCATTTTAGCATCTATTTTAATAAGCCATTTTTATTAGAACTTATACAATATGTGAAGAAAAGGGGTTGTCTTCTAAAAAAAGAGCCCAGACTAATGTTAATCGTAGATAAGATTCAAAATGGAGACTTATAAGATCAGAGCTGTCCCTGCTAAAGCTGTATGTTCTAGGTTTTTAAAAATACTCAGAGAAATGTTAGACCCTTATAAATGGCATTTACACAAGCCAGTGCACAACCCAAAAGTTTAGTATTATGCTCTTATTCCCAAAGAACTCATGAGCTCATCTGACTTGACTCAAAACCCTGAACCCTCTTATAGAACAGAATATTCAGGGGAAGAAAGTATTTCCTTCCAAAAAAAGAACCATATATTTTAGGATGAAGTTTAGATAAGTTAGCGGTTGGAATATTTTCATTTGCTATGAGGCCATACTCTTTCATTTGCTTCATGAGGCTTTCTGGTTCTCTCACATTCTAAAATAGTGTCCAAATTTCCATAATATACAGTAATCCAGGCAAGATATCTCCAAGATTTCCCAGTGAAGCAGTTGGCTATGTATGAACGGGTTCCACCCGCAACCCAAAGGTTTGCGCAGATTACAGGGCCATAAAATATTCTGGCCCGAATTGCCACCTTCTCCATCTTTCAACACATGCAACTGTTGGACTAGAGAGGGAGAAAAGATGTAATTGCCATGAGTTTACTGTGTTTTGAGTGGTATGAAAGAGAGAGGTCAGATTTTGAAATCATCATCTTTCTAAATGTATTTTCTATATTCTCATTCGATTAGAGTTTAACCTCTCTGATTATATTAAGGTGCTTTCTTAGAAATATAGCAGTTCATCATATATACCACAACAGAGATTATAGCAGCTAATACCTTTTCAACAGACTCTAAAATTGGAAATTGCTGATCTGATATTGAAAGTCATTCAAAGCCAGTTACGTTTTCTGGAGTGCTTCATGTGAGAATCTTTGGTTACCATTTTAGCGAGGACATCCAAGAATTTTCTGGTGGCAGCTGGCTGAGTCCATTTCCATCTTTCTCTCTTCACTCGGGGGTTAGGGAGCCTTCAGAGCTTCTATTAATCTCAGAACAGAGAGTATCAGTGAAGGGCTGTCAGGATGAGTGACAGACGAAAGCTCAACTTTTAAATGCATAGTCAAATCAAATACATGTTATCCAGAAGGAGAAACAGGAACAGAATCTCAGACATCTTGTTTGGATTAAATCTCTATCGTTCATTTAATGTATATTAACTTGAAATGATGGATGTAGTTTCCTGTAAGTAGAGTTGTAATTTCTGACTGATTAGGAGCAGAAGGAATGCTTTTAGAACAAGACTGAACTTCAGAAACTTGCATCTCATTTGCATTTGACAGGTATGTTGAATCTTCCTTCTCACCAGAATCAGAGCCAGTGGTGCATCAGTTCTTAACTGTTACTTGTTGATTTGGTGCTAGGTGAAAGCAGATGTTTTCCTGTTATTGTCAAAACAAATACTAACATTTAAAGTAATTAGCTACTGTCATATAATAGGGTACATTTTAAGCTTATGAAATTATACATTTAATTATATTTTTCTCTAAAACCACAGTCAGTTATAAAGTTCCAATAGTGGACTGAAAAACCTCTACAAAAGTGCTCTTGACTTTTCAAGAATGTGTCCTCTGTCTATTTTCATTTGGTGTTATGACTGCAGGAAACCCAGATTTTGCACAAGGTTCTAGCATGGATCAAGTACCGTTAACAATGTGTATTGATCATTAAACACTATCACAGATGATGAAAATTATGCTTTCATCCTGGTTTTGAAAGGTTTCAAGGGAATATGTGGACAAAAATGTCCATAATATAGAGTCATAATTAAATGTTCCATCCATAAATTTTCACTTTAGAGAAAATATTGCATTTACTGGCAAACTAATATGATTGATTGGAAATCTCAATTAAGGTAAAGTAGCAGATAAATATGATTAGCATTTATTATGAAGGGGTTCAAATTGAAGATCAACCAGAATAGCTACTGAATTATTAGGGTGCACCGTTGTTCTAGGGAAGTTTCCAGAATATGATTTTAATGTCTACGCTTGGGTGAAAAGTTAAATTCACTCTTTAACATTTGTCAGCAAGCCCTTGAGTGTCATTAGCATAGTTGAAAATATTAAAGATCACTATTATGCTTTTCCTTCAGAAAATGTGGTGTAGCACAGGGGGTGTTCTAATTTCTTTTACTTCAGTTTCCTTGAATATCTATTCTTATAAGACAACGTCTCTTAAAAGAAAATTTTAAATAATTGTTTTTATTGAGGGTAGAGTGTTACAAAACATACAGATAATATATAAACACAAGTGAAACTAATTCATAAATCCTGTTTCAGAGTAACACCTTTATGTTTCTGCTATTACTGTGCTGGAAAACAGTTATGGCATATCATGCCTTACTTTCCTCTTTAGAGTGTTTTTTTAGCTTAACATATAGAAAGTTCTTTGTAGTTATTTTGGGTTGGGTTTTGTAGGAGTGTGCTTCCGTAGCCTAAAGTAAAATCTCTTAATTGCAGGGAGGGCAGAATGCGTAGTGCATTTACACATTGAATCTTAATTATTTCATCCATATGTATAGTCCCATCTGCTTAAGCACGCTGCACTCAAAGAACAGGGTGGCCTTCTCCTCATTCCCCCACCTTGAAGAGGATTTCAACAAAACAGCATAATCTGTTCCAAACAAATAATTAATCCGTTCTTGTGACGGACCTGGCTGGTGTCATCAGTGGTGAGCTGTAATTTCAGCTGCTCCTTGGTATGGTAGACTTCAGTTCCATTGTTTGTAGGGACCCGGATGCAGCAGCAGGTTTACAGCCCTACTGGCTGCAGCCCCATGCAATGTGCAAGTTCGTAGTACCTGAAATTTCCTGCCCCAAACAACTTTGTAGACCAAAATCTAAAGCTACTCTGGGAATATAAATGAGAGATTTTTCAGAGCTTTGAATAATGAGCTTGCTTGGTATCTGTTATACCCATATTATTCAAATCTGTTCATTTGGCTTCTTAGAGCAAGCAGAGTGGGTCATTCACTTTTTAAGCTCTTCAGTTGAGATAATTATTCATGAATTTTGCATAGGAGTGTGTCAATATGGTAGTGATATAAGATTGCATGTATGGGAATTTAGTACATTAAGATCTGTTGGAATTTTCTGTGCTCATGTGCGTTGAATTTCAGATAGGGATTTTGAATAAATTAATAAATATTGTGAAAAATGCCAGATGAATGTTTTGCCATGGAAACTTGAGAATTTGCTTGAAATTCATGTAAAAAATATAAAATGTTTCACCATTTTTATCTTGTGGTAATGCTGTTGGTAAGATGAGTATGGTGTGTTATTTAGAAGGTATGAGGAAAACAGAGCTTTTTGCATTCTTAAAGGTTGAATGAGCTGCTGGACAAACTTGAAGATGTTTATGCGTTCCAGTACAGCTGCAGAACTTAAGCAATGATTGTGGTTACTGAACAAAAAGTACTACAGAGAGTACAAAAGGGCAACAGCAACAGATTTGATTCTTTGGGGTGGGGAAGTAGCGTTGAGAATATGATGTAAGAAATTACCTTTCAGAGGAAAATACTTTGCTAACATGAGTTCTGAATTCACTGACCAGGTTAAAGCCCTGAACACTTGAGTTTGACCACCAGCATTGAATTACATGCTCCAGAATTTTCAACATTTGATGTAACAGTGTTTATATAATATTCTCCTCTGTTTTCCAAGCAACAGTGTTAAATCTACATTTTTTATAATCCACATTTGTGAAAAGCACATTGAAGTACAGCAAGTTACCGATCTCATAAATTCATTGTAGAAATAAACAACACATAAATTTGCTGTTTTGCCAATAAAGAGGAGATGGACCCTGGCAGGGGATAAAGAACCAGGTGATAAATTTGCCCATATTTAATGATAGGAGGAAGGGCTGGTTCTGTAACCAGGCAATAGGAACTGTCAGGTCAGTCATGGTCACCTAGAATTTCTCATTCTTTTCTCTTCTTTCACATCTCAATTCAAATGATAAGGCATTTACTTTTGAGATTCCTGCATGATTCCCTGCTTAGCTCACATAGTCCTGATCTTAAAACAATTTACAGAGAGAACTATCCAAGAGTTTAGCTGATCTCCAGGTGCTGGACGCCTGTGATTCAGTCCAAATGAGTGTGTAGTTTAAGCAAAATCTTCTCAAATTACTGGTTTTGCTTTTCTTTCCCTCTGCCAACCACCTAGGTGCTTCTATTTCCAACCTTCAAAAAGATCTTTCAGCATTCAATATCTGGAAAAAAGAGCTTCTGTCAGATTTGAAGCTGTACCACAGATACAGTGTAATGGAAGTCTACCCCATCAGGTTTTTCTGCTCATTGGTCTCTAACCGTGACAAAAATACGTCTATTTTGTTACTCGCTGCTGCCCTGTAAATCTTGTAGGTTGCAAGTAGTTTCTTAAAAAAGCTGTTCTGGTGTCATTTCTTTTTCTTTCTTACCTAGCTTGGAGTAAAAGGGCATAAGAAGACAATTGCAATAAAATGTGGAAGAGAAAACGCAGAAGAAATTAAAATTGTTTGCACAAGCAAATTACAGGAATCAAAGAAGCATGAATCTATGTATACATTGTTATCATTTTGACACAAGAGGACAGGGGTGTTCTATCTTGTTTTAAAAGAAGGTTTCAATAATTAGTCTGGTAAAAGTAATGTAGTACCCTGTAAGATAAGAAAAATTACAAACAGCAGTGCAGAGAAAGTAAAAACGGTATTTGCATTTAATAGAAAAGAAGTTCAAGTAATTGTGTAGAACCTTCCTTTTCCCTGAATCGTCAAACCAAACCTTGTACCCTACTAAATGACATAATTTAATTGTATACACTTTTCTATTAAAATTTTAGTTGACTGTGTAGGAAAATATACCCAGATGGTTGAGCATAACTGCATTTTATTGTTTCTCTTTGTACAGTTATGGCTCCCTGAGCTATAAATTCCTGTGACTTAGTGATGGTTCTGTACTGCTGCTTTACAGTAGCTCATGTCTAAAGAACTCCAGTTCACCCACTGCTCTAATAACCTCATCAAAATCCTTTGGAGATAATAGCATGAGGCAAAACGTTACTGAGAACTTAAAAGTGTGAAAATAGAAAGTTACAATAGTGAAGACTAGTCAGGGGCTTTTAATTTAAAAGTAACTGTGTAACTTTGAATATTAAAGCTTTATGATGCAGACATTATTTCTTTCAGCTCTGAACATAACATATTGCCTTTATCCTACATTGTCCTCTAATCATAGCTTGAAAACTTTAGAAACTACATTTTTACATTTAAGTCTTAATATCCAACAAGGAATTACTCAACTTTCTCAACTATCCATTTACAGAACATATATTTCCTTGGAACATGCCCACCTGCCTTAACACACAAAATGATATTCAAGTCTGATTCATAAACTGTTTGCTATTGATTTTCAGTTTGGGAACTTGTGAAGCACAAAAAGGAGGATTGATTAACACACACCCTTTTCCTGTTCCCTTCAATAGAGGCTTAATGCTGCAGTTTGGTCCTGTCAGCAGGGTTATGCATCCAAGAGCGTGGTCTGTTAGTTGATACCAGTGACAGAATCATTCATCAATTAAGCTTTTAAACTGGCACTCAGAAGTCTGCAGAATGCACCCAGTTTCCTTATATTCAGCAGTATAACCAGCCTCTGTAACACACTTTCACAGCTGTTTTCAGTCTCCCTGTTCATGTTCCTCAAGCAGGATAACGTTTATTCCTCTGTGAGTTTGTGAGCTCTAAATCAGTAGAGATCTGACCCTGTTGAAGGCCCCTAGAAGTTAACTGTAATCTGTACTGTGGAAATATACAGGTGCATGATTCTCAGGGAAAAGCAGGAGACCCTTAATTCCCAGTGCCAAAATACAAACTCCTATTTAAAGGTGTTCTTATCTTGCCTGTGTCCAGACTTGACATGTTTTGCTCATGAGCACTCGAAGTGTCATAGGAATGCCTGGCCTGTGGGTTCTTCAGGAAGCTTGGACAAAATGTCATTATCTATACCCCTCTATAACTGCATCCATTAAAAACTCCCATCTTAGAGATGTTTTGTGAGAATAAGGGAAAAGGAACAAAATTATTCCTGAATAATTTTACGAGTTCCAAGATGATTGTAAATACAGGAGGGTATAAGGTGACAATGTTTCCTGTTTCTTTGGTGTGATGTTCACTCTCAATCATAATGATGAAGTGCTGCTGTGTGGTTACACTAGAACTTCAGCTCTGTGGTGCTTGCATAGTTTTTAATTTAAGTGGCAAATCAGCCTTTTATCATGAGTCTGTTCTCTTGTCAGATGAATAAACTGGAAACTGAACATTTCCATCCTTTTTATCTAATGTAGATTTTCATCTTTTTAATCTGATGAAAAATTATGAACCTTAAGTGCAGAAAATGTGACAAGAAATTACTTTCACAGCTCTAAATTCTCTATGTCCTAAGTCTTGGACATATGTTTTGGGTTTTATTTTTTTATCTTTAATTTCCATGTTAATTGTTCTCTCCTTTACTTCTTGCTCACCTTGCATTCCTTGGATCTCATAATGCTTTCTCTCATTTTTCTGTTTCCATCCCCTTAGTTTGTCTATTCTGAGTTGGGGTTGGGTTAGTTTCTAGTGTCCATCCCCCTTGTTAAAGAAAGTGGCTCAACAGTCACAGTTTCAATTATAGTGGAGCAATGATGATAGATCAATGGAATATCCAAGTGTGATATGCTGAATGTTTCAATTTTAAAGAAGAAATACAGCTACTATCTTATTTCCATGACTATATGCATAAGAAAAGCAGCACCCACACGAATGTTAAGATGAAGTGTGAGTTAGAACAGCAAATTATTATAGGCATGCACAGCTTTCCAACTTAGAGTAATGCTCATTCCACATGCAAATAAAATCAATATATATCAGTTAAATAATTTTGTTCTTCAGGTATTATCTGTAGGAATTCAATATTTCCATTCTTTGGCAGAAACAATGACAAGTGAGTTATAAATGCATTTGAATAACTTCTGTCCGTTTCTATGCGTTGCATAAATCAAGACTAACGCCCTGCAGGTTTTCTGGAATTTGTCCAAATTACACACTTATTTATATTGTAGATAGTTTGCATGTTTAATGAACATTTGCAGAAAGTTTATTGAAAACAAAGTACACATTGAAAAAAGACATCTAATACTTGAATGAGAAACTAACATTCTGATACCTTTTATTGTGTTATGATATTTTATGTATAAATATTATAATGTTCCCAGCAGAATATAATTTTAATTTTGTAGTTTTAGATGTGTATATATATAAAATTTTCATTTGTAGATTCAAAAAATATTTAGTATTTAATTTAAAGTAATGATGTAAGAAATGTAATATTAATTCAGTTTAAATATGCTGACAAGTTGTTGACATGTTAAATTAATCTAACACTGTAAGGTTAAGTAGTTTAAATACTATACATTCCTAATCATTATATTTATATTTACCATCTCTAATGTAAACCTTCACAAATGTGCCAGCGCTCATGGCCAGCACAAGCAGGGCGTGCCTTTTTATGTCGCATGTCATTCACTGACAGCATTGTCACTAGGCAAGGTTAAAAGATAAAATAATGTCCTTTTGCAATAATGGAGTTATAAAAAGAGAGAATAACAACATATATGCAAACACAGTGAATATTATCCATAGGAACATCGTATCACTGGTAGATCCCTCTTCATTTCTTACAGTAAGCCAAAATCTCTCTTTCTCAGTTTTGTCTCCAGTGTCTTTCATGCCTCGTGCATAGGCTGTCCCTGGCTCTTCCTGTTCCTGCCTCTGTACTAGCTCTCTTGCTGTTACAGAAAGGACAGGACCACAGGCATATTGCATCTATGATATTTTTCTGTGCATTCTAGTCCAGCCTCTTTGCTCTAGTTTCTTGTGGCTGACAGTACTTTTGGACTACATGGGTGTGCATTGCTTGCTTGTCTTTATTCTGTATACTCCTGTTACATGTTCAAATGGCTTTCCTGATTGCAAATTGCTAAACTACTTCTGGAACTTCTGGTAACTTCTGGAAGCTTGGGCTTCTGAGTACTCTTGGTGAAATGCTATGTACAATACTATTATTATTATTAGGAGATGGAGAGATGTGCCTCCCTGTGCATCATGTAATGACTCCACAGGATATCCTGAGTGCTGACATTTGGGGAGTAGCTGTTTGCACGGGGTTTCCCCTCTGCTTGCTTAACTCTGACTACAGAATCTCCTCTAGGAACAGTGCCACAATAATAAATATTTTTCAGATCTGCAATAGTTTCAGCTAACTTGCTAGTAAAGCAGTACTAACATAGTACCTAAGAGAATTCTCTTTATTCTGTGCAAGAAGAGATTGAAATTAGAGATTGATGATTGATTACAAAATTGATAATGAGTAAGAAGCTGACCTCAGCTGCAAACAGGGGCAGAGCAGATGGTAGAGGCATATGCTATGCCCTCTTATGTGAGGTAAACACAATAGCTTTCTCTCTCCCTTCTAACACTTTTTACTTAGCAACAACCTTGACCATTTTCAATAATGGCTCAATCTGTCCAAGAAAAGAATTCACTCTGTTCTGTGCTACTGCCATCTTCCCTCCTACTGATGAACGCATTTACTTCCACATTTCATTGACTTCCTGGCAGCCTTTAGCATCATTCCACTCACTAAAGTGCATAGAGATTTCTGTCTTTAGAATTTAGTTTCATTTTTGTCCCCTTTCCTGTTCTTCTGTGCTTTTGTGTGCGTTGGTTTCCCTGTACCAAGGCTTTCCCTGCCGAAGTTTACAAAAGCTTATTTTGGCAGTCTGCATTAACCTTCTTCATCAGTTTATTGTGCCCTGAAAATCCAGATACATGGAGATGCCACAATGCAATTCACACATTGAAATGTCAACGTTTTTTTAAAAACCTGAGATTTCTAAAAATGTAGCACAGATAAAAATGTTAGTGAAAGGAAGTGTGCCCTGTGTTTAGTGTAGTTTCTTTACTCTCCGTGTCAAAATAAAGCACAGATATTTTTGGGGACACCTGTCACCACTCTTACTTCTGTTTTACCTGGTTACTTCCTACTGACAATTATTTATTTTCCTATTTACCACCTTTCAGTTGCTGCTGTGAGAATCCCTATTTGGGATAACTTTGTGACACCTCTCTGCCTTCAGAAGTCCTCTGAAAATATATACTGCTTCTCTGTGCTTAGATATTATCCTTTCTTTTTACTTTTAGGTTCTATCACCACTGTTGTATCATTTAACTTAAAGCACTCTGGGACATAGTTTTTCCAGTAGGCAAAATAGTTATATTTTGCTTTATTAGGCAACTATAGGTCATCAGATATAATTGCTGTAAAGGAAATCCTGAGCTGGTTGGGTGTGGTATTCAGGCAGTCATTATTTCAGTACTTAACAGAAAGAAGAGCAGATAAATATTAGAGAGTTAATACTGTAGGTACTTTGACTAAACCTTTTTGCTTGATCTGACAGCTCTCTTCACCCACCTTTTATTATTTCCCTTTTCTTTCTTATGAGGCATATAGAGAAAGGGCTATTGCCACCTGAAACAAAAATAACTTTATGTTGAATGACATGTAGCACCATTTAAACACAATAATTCCATGAATGAAACATACTTTAAACATAAGTTAAGGAAATTGTTTGGAGGGAGTCAACCATTTATAGGAATAAAAGAGTGCAAACACAATTGTATAAAACAATATAACATTTGGATAAATGCTTACATGACAGTGAGAGCGAATTATTTCGGATCGATTCCTGAACCTTTTCCTTGATATCCATAATTCATGTCTGATGAGAAAGACTTACACATTAAAATTTCGAAAGTTGTACCACAAAGAAATTGGCTGGCTAACACAGCAAGAAATTCAAAGGGAAAACTATGGATTAATTCGCTATTTTGCAGTGTGGAAGCAGGGACTGTCTAGGATATTTGATCTCCGAGCTCTCAGAAACCTGAAAAACTGAACTTACATGACATAACCATGATATCCAGGTAAGGAGGTGACATCTGATGGGGAGACAAACAGCAGACCAATTTAGAAAGGATGTTTTAGATCTACTTTTTTCAGCTAACAGTTTGTAAGGCCTATGGCTATGCAGATTTTTGTAGTATGTGCTTAAGTTAACTTTAGTCACCATAATAAATAGAAAAATATGCTAGAGGGAGTTTCAGTTCTGACACAGAATGAAGATGATATCAACATATTGTGAGCATCTAACACACGCTTACCATGGTGGTTTTCTATGTGGCTGTCTACTGCAGGCTGCTTCTTCTGCTTAAACTAACAGTTCTGCTTTTCTGCTCTTTCCAAGAAGCAAGGGAAAAAAACCCTAAAATTGATTTTATCTACTTGGGTTTTAGAACAATTTCAAAACTATCACTGACATTTGTTTGTAGAATCCAGGTGTCATGGTATTTAGGAGAAGTTATGTAACCCTTTCAATTCACACAAAAATTTTCAGGAAGCTTCTGAGTTGCTTCTTATGCAACTGTAAATTGAAATGAATGCGCCAAGTGAAAAGCATACAGTGTTTTAGTCTGAACATGTTTATTTATTTCCACTCCACTGAGTGCCTTTGATGTGTTCTGTGTTCTGCCTTTTGGTGCGCTAGAGCTTCATAAATATAAATATTGCTGATAGCCATATAATTATGGACAGATGGACAAGTAAAATCCAACTGAGAGGCACTTGCTTGTTTTCAGAAATGGCATAAAGTTTGTTTGTTTGTTTTTATTCATCCATATCAAAGATGCAAAGAAGCAAAATTAATGTCTGCAGTGGTAGGAGCGAGGCAGAAGGAAACATTGCATAAGTCTTCTACTTCCCAATCACATTCCCTCCATAACAGTTTTCCTGAGAGTGTTTGAAATCAAATTGTGTACCTCAAATATCTTGTTTCTGCATTGAGCTCATTCTGGAACACAGACCCTGCAGTTTTGGGGGGAAAGAACAGCCCAGCATAATCCCTTGTAATCCTCTCTTGCTCCCAACAAAGCAGTTCAGTCTGTTGTGTTTCCTCTTATCAAAACTGAGTTTTTGTTCAGCTTCAGCATTTTCATCTGTGGATTAATGTCCTGAAAAGTTAAAAAGGATTAAGGAAGAGATTGACAGGAAAATGTGAAGACACAAAAAACCTCACTGAACTTTGATCAGTCATGTGGGTATATGCCCCAGGTGCATTCATTCAGAAAAGCTGCAGCCTATCCATGTGTTTCCTAGAATTGCCCTGAAACCTTTATGTCTTTAATTTTCAGTCCCTATAACTGATAGACATTTATTAGGTTCAGAAATGGTACAAGGTTATATTGCATCATTTCTACTCTTGGGGTTTTTAATATTTTAAGCAATTTATGAGACTGGGATTTAGTTTAACAGGCAAAGGAAACAATGAATCAGCTGTCTTGAAACTTTAAGAATTTGGAGATGCTTGTTCAGTAAAGGCCCAATTCAGAACAGATTAACACCTACTAACGCAAATGGCATGCAAAGGGTGTGAACATCTCTGAGATGCACTGACTTCAAAATCTGCTATGACTTAGACTGCTCTCATCAGGGAATAGGTCTGGGGCTTTGATTCTTGCTGTTTGAGGTTTTTAAAGTGTTTCAGGAGCATGCTTTAATCGTTAATGTTAAATAAAAAATGGTTGGAAAGTGAGCCCTGGCTCCAAGGCAGACTGTGCAAACTGACTGACTCCCAAACCACGGGAGCAGACTGCAACCGCAGATGCAGGCCTTGCACCAGGATGATTTCACACAGGAAGCAGAAATAATACTGAATATAAATACTTAGGTATCCATCAAAGCTTGCCTAGGATATTGTCTTGGAGAGAGTTTTAGCTGTCCCAAACAGGCTAAAGAGAACTAAAGGGACGGTCCAACAATGTAAATGACAGCAGGTCCCATATTTGCCTTTCTCTGTAGATTTTCTTTATCAGTACTGCTGGAGCCAGAGCATCTGCACTACAAGGAGCTGCACAGTCCATGCTTCTGTAGTCAGTGAGCCAGGTTTTTATGAGATATTCAAGGAAGCAACCTCACTGATTTGTTTATCTCACTGAATAGACAGGGTTCACTTCATCCAGAATCCAGTCCCTAATGAGGTTTCCATCAGCGTGGTCCCATATGCATATGGAAGTAGCATGTGACAAAGAATCAGAAAGAAGGGAACAAAATACTGACTGTTCGGCTACCAAATTAGCTAAAGAGGATATAAATAAATTATAGATGTTACTATATTGTAATTAAATATAATACAAAGTGTGGGGGGTTTGGCTTTCCAAGCAATGAAAGAAGATCACAATGCTGATACTGCATGGCCTCTTTCCTGCCAGTGCATAATTTTTATAGAAAATAAGTACTCATCCAAAACAGCTGAAGTTATTCACCAGCTACAATAATTTTAATAATTGTTTCCTGGATTGGCGGGTTTTTTTCTGCTTTCTATTGTACATTTTCCAGAGAGGTAAAAAATATTTTTTCATCTAAATGAGAGCACTGTATTTAAACCCTGAATAAATATTTATTAAGGGTAAGCTATATGTATTTTAGCAGCTAAATGGAATTTTCCATCAGGATTTTAAAGACCCACATGATTAAACACACACTGTGGAGGGTATGGCATGTTTCTTTGTTTATTTTTCTGCAATGAACTTTGGTTTCTAAGAGGCATTTGCACTTGATTACATATTCTTTGTTTATCTGTTGTTGGCTCAACTGATCGTTTTGAGCCCTTGTTGCCACTTCTGTGTAGTCAATCAACTTATTTCCTTTGTTCCACCTCAAAAGACCTCTTTATGTTTTATAAGATGTTAAAGTCTCTCTGATCTTTGGGGGGTAAAAATTATTTCATAAATGGAGGAGATGATTTCATGGAGTGTCTCTGTGTGAGCTGTATTAGCCTCTGTACGATTACCAGTGCTTTTTCATGTCTATATAAACTCAAATCAAATTCTTAAGGTGTCTGTGTAGATGTGCATGGATTGTTCTGTGGTGTACAAGACCAACATTTCTTGGCAGATATAAAAGACAGACATAATCTCCTTAGCTGCCTTATAAACAGAGAGATTTATCAGTGGGCTTGGATCCAGAATATTCAGATCTGCTGAAACTGAAGTTTCTTTTCTAGGATGTATCTCAGCACATACCAGAAGGAACCACAAGTCCATCAGCCCCAAACAGATTTTCTGTTTATAGTACCTTAGTTGCTCACGCTTGAAAAAGCTGCAGCAAAACAAGGCTACCTTACAAGCAATTGCCCCAACTTTTAATATATGGCAGCAAGAGTGGAAGGATGCTGGTTCAAGGGCCTGTCATGTTCTCTTTAATTTTGTATTTCTCCCCCTTAAGCTTTGCATTTTTCTTGTCATAAGGATTTGTCCTACTTTTCTGCTCTCATCTAACATATCAGGAGTGCAGAAAATGAGAATTAATTTGCAAGTAAATGTAAATAAACCACATAAACTCTCAGGCAATCTCCTTTAACTGCCATATTGTGGTATTGAAAATCACTGTGCATATACA
Organism: Dasyornis broadbenti; assembly: GCA_013397935.1. Classification (NCBI taxonomy): domain Eukaryota; kingdom Metazoa; phylum Chordata; class Aves; order Passeriformes; family Dasyornithidae; genus Dasyornis; species Dasyornis broadbenti. The sequence continues at coordinate 2,500,098 of VZRN01004407.1, read as the reverse complement.
ACATTTTAAATGATGGCATTAATTTTTTTAAATCCAGGCTGAATATATGCTTATAGGAAGGTGGATAGTTAGGAATATAGGACACACAAGTAATTACTGGGACAGATGCTCCACTCTACTAAGAATCATAATTATATAAGAAGGCCTACATGGTTTTGATGTCATTTCCTGAAATCGCACCATGTGTGTCAGATGTGTAATTTCGGGGATAGAGTGACAAATAAGCAGTTGGCTGATTACTAATATGGTAATTTTAGATTCTCTAATTGTGATGAGTAACAGTCACCCAACTTCACCTCTTGCCAAAAATCTGTCTCTGGCAGCAGTTAATTTAATTCCATTGATACTTGTTGTTTTGGTCACTGACCTAAGTCATCCTACTGGGGAGCTTCTGATACAAGGCAGCCCAGGTAGGATGTGGTATGACAAGGAGTAAGGGCAAAGGACAATTTGGAGATGATGATGAATGTCAGTGCATTGAGAATCCCCTTCACAGTCATGAAGGCCAGGCTGTCAGCTACTTCTCTCTTTGCTTTTCCTACACTCTTTCATAGCTACAGTATCTCTGGATTTGGAGGGATTGGTGGTTTTTCTCCTTCTTTTATTTGTGTGCCTTTGAACAATATGAACAGCTTTCATAAACCGAGGAAATGAGCAAGAGGTGCTGCTGTTAGAGAAGAAGCACACTTTGGTGGAACCAAGCAGAAGGGAAGGGCAGGTGGGATGCGACCCTGAGGCTCATGGGACACTAGAGAGGATTGACAAAACAATTAAAATACCTGTGAACAGCACAAACACATGCTGATGTGAGGAGATATTCTTATATCACTTGCCATGAAGAATGAGACCACGGTCCTAATATTGAACACGGTGACTTCCTAGAAAGGGCGTTTTACTTTGTTCTATCACAAAGGATATTGCATTCCAGATGACATTTAAAAATCATCACTCAAAGCAGCATTTTTAAAATTTCCTATAGCAGAGTGTGCAAATAAATTTAGCAGGTGTTATTAGAGCTGGTAGGGGGTGAAAGGCGAATAAAAATTGCTGAAAGGGATTTTCTCTGTGCTGCTGCTGGGATCCTGCAGAGACTAGACAGTCTTAGTTAAAGCTGCAATGTTGCTCTTCATGGGAAATCTATCTCGTTTTATATTATTTCACCTGTGAAATCTATTTGCAGAAGAAGAATTTTCCATTCACCTTTCCTAAAATGATTTTATACTGTTGCTCAAAGTGGAAGGGCAATCTGCAGCTATGTATGGTAAACCAGTGTGATTCGTTATCAGGAATATAAGTGAAACATTTTCCTACAAGCTCACTTTTTCCTTTTTTGTGTGGGCCTACAAAGTTCAGCGGCTGGACTATTCACACACTACAAGCTATTACACTCTGCTGCTTTTACCTCCCTTTCATGTTCTTTTCTCCTTTCTTAACACACGTTCGCCTAAAAGTAGGCCAGCATGATGGATTGATTGTGGACTAAAATACTCCATATCCCATGTTCTGGATTTTCCAGCTTTAAAAGCATTCTGGAAGAAAAAAAATGTGCTTACAAGGAAATTGATGTATTCAATTTATTTTTTCTATTGTCTTTGGTAGAGTTTGTTTTGAAAAAAAAAATTAGTTCCTGGAAGGGGGGGGGCGGGGGGGTTGCAGGGGGGAGGCTTGATCTGCGTTAAAATTCTTTTGCAAATTCCTTGTTTTGGAGGAAGGAAAGAAGGATATTTGTTCTCAAAAATTACACAAATCTTGATGGTATTTTTATAAAGAAATGGGTAACCACTGTAGAATGAAGTTGACACTGGTGAAATGACATGATGTTTTCCTGGTAGAGGTATTCTTTTATTAAGTTTCCTTTCTTTTCTGGTGATTGAATTCCCACTCTGTTCTCCTGCAAGCAAAAATATGAGCTTTTCTCCCGTGTCCCTGCACTCCTTCCTCGCTTCATATTTTCCGATCTATTTGCTGCCTTTTGTTGCCGAAACTTGTTGCTACCTTTCTGGAGCATATCCATCTCCTACTGTCTGTGGCTTAATCAGACTCTCTCTTACAATAGACACTTGACCAGGATTTCTGCAAAGATAATGAATTGTTTTCCACAAGTAGCATTTTGAATGCAGAGCTTGCCAGTGCAGGCACCTCTGTTATTTTCCTAGCAGGACAAGAGAATACAGGCAGAGATGAATTTTCTTGCTCTAAATTCACTTTGTGCCTTTGTGAAAGGATGAGTTTTTAGTACTTTTGACTGAAAAAAAGGGATTAAATCCTTGTAAACCTCTGTATATTCCCTCTTTTCTCCGTTGCACACTGCAACCTTCCTGATGCTACTGCCAGAAGCCTCTGCAAGGTGTAGGGAAAACACAATAAACCTTGCCTTAATCTCAGGCCGTTTGTCACAAAACGCCATGACATGGCCAGTGCTTGCAGGTTGGGAAAGAACATGCTGCTGGTGGTGCTCAGTAATTAAACAGCCCAGAGTGGCTGGATCTGACAGGCAGAAGTCAACTGTGCGCTCCTTAGCTTTGTGTTTGTCTGTTGGTTGTGGTTTTCTGATTATGTAACAGTAAATGCAAATTCCATCACCCACAGGCACTTTGGTTAATGTCAGTGGGAGCACGTTTCCTGTCAAGCTTAGATAGTTTTTTATCGAGTCTTATGTGCCCTTCCTTTCAATTTTTTTCCTCTTTTTTCTTAAAATGGAGAGAAATACTATGAGCCATAACTACGCTTTTCATATTTGCAGCATTCATACCATATGTCTCCTAAATAATTGGCTTTACGAGCGAAAAAGGGAGGGGTTTTCCACCTCCTATTCCTTCCCTTACTCTGAAAACACTTTCTATGAAATCTGAGTTGATTTCTCCCCTGATATCACACTGCTCAAGTAACACAGAGAAAGCTGTTAAACTATTAAAATCAGTTGATTCATTCTTAGTTCTTAAAATTCCCATTTACTTGGATAGAACTGGACTTTTTTTTTCTAATTTGAGGTATTTTGCAGTGGTATTAAGTTACATCATGTTATGCAGAATTACAGTACTGAGTTCATCTTATTTCTAACTTGTTTTTTTCTTAAAACTAAATGAAAAGATGGTAAGACAATATCGAAGTAGAAAAAGGACAATACTGTCAATTGAATTCAGTGAGATTTTATGTTCCCTAGACAGTGTCATGCACTTTTGTAGAAAAAAAGAAGGTGAGAGAAGTTTTCTCTTCTTTCACTTTTGCTGATCGTTGTTGACACCTTGGACTTTTCCATGTATCTTCTATTCCTTACAGAGCTGCAACATCATGAAGATAAACGTTCTTGCACCCTTCTGTCAGAATTGCTTTGAACATTTTCAAATGCAAGAATTCATGTCCTTTATCAATGGAGAACTTATTCTAAATAAGAGTTTTTCTACAGTGTTTCAGCACATTTATTGACACTTGCAATGACCGTACATTTTTTTTGTCCAAAATACTCATATTTCTGTATTGGAAGATAAAATTTGTGCTATGTTCATATTTTGGGAATGGAAGCTAATGGAAGTCTCTTCGTACAGAAGCCTCGTTTTTGCATTTATGCACAGAATTATTTTATGAGATGTATTGAAAGGTTGCAACTTCATCATCAGAGCTTTATTGATGGTTTGAAAGATTCTGTATTTCCTACTTTTTGGTTTTGTTTTTTTTCTTTTTTTCTAATATTGTAGTGCTGTTGCAAAGACTTGTTTTTCAGTGACTGCTGAGAAATCATTGTGAAAAATTGTGTCAAGGAAAATAACCAAAGATTTATGTGTTTTCAGCAGAAATAGTAGAAGATTAAATTGTAATTTTTCAACATAAAATAAGAAAATCCAAATCTTTATATTTTTCCATTTTTCCCCTTTTATATTGGATTTTCTAAAAACATAATCGTGCTACAGGTAGGAATGAGTGCCTACTGTATTAGTAATCCCAAAGAGAATATAGAATAATAATTTTCTAAGCACAAAGAGAGGAAAGGCAGTGTTAAAGCTGGGAAACTGCAAAAGATATACCAAATAAAAGAATATGGAAAATACATAATTTCCAAAAATAACACCAGTGAAATAAGAATTTTAATGCTTTGAAAGAATACTGACTGCTAAATTGAGAAGGATTGCCTTAATTTAATAATCATCCTGAGCCTATAACAGCATTCTCATATCAGATTTAGCAATGTGAACATTTTATATATATATATAAGGTTAAGACATAGAGTCTATCCAGTTCTTTCGTAGGAGTTCACCTAATTAAAACATGATAGTTCCACAGAGAATGTGAAACTGAACTCTGGTAAACCATATATAATCTGTTAAATTATAGAGAAGAACATCAAGGTTAATATGTCTCTTGCTATAAAAAAGGTTGGGTTCATTAAAAGATAGTTTAAAGATTCGTGTTTTCAGATTCTTACAAATTTGCAAATCTGTAGCAGTTCTGGCTGAAAGTGTGCAGTAGCTGAAGGCATCATGGAAGTCAGTTTTATTTCAGCCATAACCTGTTCATTTCAGCCATAAGCCATTCAGCCATTTGTTTTTCAGGCACATGATGGTCAAGCCTGTGCTAGTGGAGAGAAAAAGCTTGACAGCCAAACACTTTTCAACAATGTGCTTTGTGCTTTTGTTTATGAAAACTGTAGATAAATCGATCTGAGAACAACCAGTGCATCCAAAATAATTGGACTATTTGGTACAAGAGATACAAGACATAAGAAGAATATGCATTGTGAACAGGTGGTGGTTCTTATTAGTCTTTTAATTTGTGTAAATGAAATTAAATATCAGGTCGAGCTAAATGAGATTAAATCAGGGAAAGTCCATCATCCAGACCTAGGTAGGAAGGTAGGTCTCAAACTGAGCTGTACTTTGGCAAAGTCCTGGAGAGCTCAGTAAAGTAGCAGCACACAACAGTGGGCATAATTGTGTCTATAATAATTTTAGGTTTTGAAAAGGGGGAATTAAGTGGTAACAACAGTCAATATAGAGCTGTCCTCATTTTTTTTCTTTTTGGCACACAACAACCCTGCCGACAGAGGCGAGGTGAGGTAATTTTATTTCCAGTTTTTCTGGAGGTTTAAGTTGTTCTCACTCTTCTTTCTCAAGGAGTTTGCAGCCTGCCTTACTGGACTTGGAAAATATGTTGTAGACTCGTAAAGTCAGTCTGAAATCTCTTGCACTGGTGCCACCGATATACTGGGAAAATAAAGATGCAGACAAAACTACAACCACAAATCTGTTCTCACAGTCTGCAGCATTGAGCTGTGACAATATTCTCTTACTTTGCTTTATTTAAAATTCATACACCATTAAAGCTGCCTTTCTCTTAGGAATCAATTCTTCTTTAAGATGGCAGCAAAGTCTCTGTAGTTCAAAAAAATCGTATACATGAGAGAAAGAACTGGACCTGATTGATAAGGACATGCTAGCTTTCACTTTCTAAAAAAAAATCATTCTAAATAAAGTGTAAACATGTATGGCTCTCCAACCAGTGTGTCTTTTATCTGCAGTCTCCAATTTCTCTTCACACTTTGCTATGATAAATTCTTTGACTGCTTTGAATGTGTGATAGTCAAAACTACTTTTCTGTGCCTTAAGTTGAAGTCCATGTGTATTATTGGAATGCATATACCTTATATCCTTAAGGTAGTATCCGGGTTGGAATATGAGTTTCGATAATTCAGATATTCCTGAATTCTTTTCTCCTTCTTTCTGTTGTATGAGGAAAAAAGTACACATGATATTAACATACTTTTAGGCCTGCAACACATTTTCAAAGCTGCTATTAGAAGGTACAACCAGAATGCTTGAAGTACTTCAAACAGATTAATACATACCTTAGGCCAGACTCTCAAGTGGTGTAAAGCTGCCAAATTCTGAAAAGTCAGCAGTTATTCCAAATATCTGGCCCTTCAAATTTAATCCCATTCATTTGATCTGTCTAGAGAAAATTTCATTCTTCACACTCCCATGTGATATGAAAATTGAAATTCACGCAAGGTCCTAACTGGCAGTGAGGATTCTGCGGATTGTACACTTAGCAGTACAGAAGTTTAACAAATAGTTGTGCTTTACCAGACTTCGATATCTGTTTGGAGTGTAGTCAGTCTGTAAGGACAGAACGGTGAGCAATGTGCAAAGCCAGTAGCAAGTGTACTCCCATTTCTTCATTTCACATTTATCTTTCTAGAAAGTGCCTATGACCTGCCTATCTCCTGTTCCTCCTGACTCCAAACAATGCGTCCCTCTCAGGAAGCCCTGTCCTTTTAGAGAACAAGACAGAGTAGGAACCCAGATGAGATGGTAAAATTTACAGCCTTAATGTTCAGAGGAGGGATTGTGCTTTAAAAGCGGACCTAGAAATCAGAGAAAAGTTTTAATACTGAGTTTTTCGGCAGTCTAAATTTTCAACTATTTAGCAAGTCATTGTATATCAGACTTAGCATTAGGGTTTTTTGTCCCCAAGTAAGTTATTTTAGCAACTTAATAAAAAGAACTATGTGTCATAAATTCTTTCAGCCAGTGCTACGGAAACTCCATAGACTACATGGTCTGGCTTCCTGTTGTTATGGACAACAATAAATTGTATTAATACTAACTTGCCAAAATTGTAGACATTTTAGGTTCCTGTTTCTTTTACCTTTGGATTTTGGCACTTGTATTAAGCAAAATATTTTTGGCTGCCGCATCTTTGCTGCCTTACCTTTGTTCCTGAGGGAGAAAATAGATTGCCTAATGCACTCTTGTCCTAGTGTCAAGCAAACTTTAAATGCATTGTGTGGCTTATCCTTAGAAAAATGTACCTCCTCAGGAGAACTCAGAAATGTTAGACTTTTAGTCTGTGCATAATGTCATGCTGTTCAAGGATATGCTCCAAATATTCAGCAAACAACATGTCTCTTCTTAAATATGTTTTTAATTTGAAAAAAAATTGTGTTTTGAGGTTAGAGTGCTCTGTAGTACGAAGGACAAGGTGTCCTCTCTTATTTGTGAGTTATCAAAGTTTATTATATTTTTTACACTATATTATGTAAACATTCATATTTGGAAGAGTTGAGATATATTGTATAAGAATGTTAATGTATGAGAATATTAATAATTTTAGTGCCCTGTATTAAAAAATGTTGTATAACTTAAACAAGGAGCAATTAATACTTACGACCACATCCTTTTTTAGTTGGCCAGTTCCAAATGCTTTAGTATTTTTGAGGGGGGCAAGTAAAAGTGTATCAGCTACTGCCAGCAAATATTAGTAGAAAAAACAAAGGGCAAAAGCTGAGGTTGGAAAGATGCATATACTTCATCTGAAGAAGCTAATGCTCAAATAAAGAATTAAATATTAATTTCTATTTAGTTTTATTAAGACACTGACAGTCATATTTTGGAGAGCTTTGTTTAAAATTATTATCAAAAACACTACCATGAAATTGTGGAAATAAGTGTCTTGTACTATGGAGGGTTTCCTTCCACTTTTTTAGCTTATCACCTATTAAACTGACAGAACAGAACAATTGCTGCCAGCTAACAACAGGGTTCTGAAGCTTGTTGCCAATCTCAATGTGATAAATGAATCGGTCCTTTTCTCCAGCTGTCACATTTTATTACTTATTTCAATCCGCTTTGCTTGCGCGAGGTCTTTTTACCTTGTAGTTTTGACACAATTCTGCTATTTCAAAATCTCACCAGACTGTGAACTTGTAGTACCTGGTAACACTTGAAAAACAAGACATTACCTGCAAAATGTGATGCCAAATTATGATTGCCACAGGTTACAAGAATGGATTCTGCTGTTTTCAAAACACACCTCCTACTCCGGACATGGGACTTGAGAAGGGTTCTTTTAAGAATTCCCTTTGCAATGGGAATTTCAGTTCACATGAAACTAGAGTAAAAGCACAGTAAATGACAAGGAGACAGGTGAAACAGGTATTTTTAAAAGCCTTGTGTGTCCTGGGAGTTGACTTCTGTGCTGCATTCTTTATGAGCAGGGAATGCGTTGGAGAGGTGTTGGTCGGGACAAGACATTTAATTGTCTGGATGGTACTTCCCTCACTCCCAGTGCCCTGCGGTTCAATTTCCTTAAAATGAGAATAATGCAAGCCTTCTCTTCCATGCATCTTGCATTTAGACTTTTCTATTTGAACGACAAACCTTCTGCCACTTCAAAGTGTGTTCACATTGCTGGGATATTTTGTTTCTTTTACACATGAGCAGAGTCTGGGTGGAAAATATGCCAGATAATGCGGTAAGGATGGTGACGGGTGATAGAACCTCTGTGATCCCAAATACCAGTGTTGTTAACAAAATGAGCATTCATTCTGTCAACTGCTGACCAAAAGATTTTCAAAGCTTTTTTAAAAAATTTAATCTTTATGGGGGGAATTTCTGTATGAGTGTATGCTCACATGAAACAGGAAAACCTGACTTACAAAAGTGATGGAAAGAAATCAACTTACATTTCTAGGTTTTAAGTACAAGATATACAGTTGTGTGTGTTTACCAAAGATACCCACGGTGGGATTATAATCCATAATTAGAGCTCCTATAAAATGCCTCTGAAATGCACTAATGAATTACATTTGCATGAAGTACATACGTGTATTTAGAAACATATGCAATAAAGCAACAGTAGGTGGGGCTCTATCATTTATTCAATAATTAATTTTTTTTGCTTTTCTGAGATGAATTAAATGTTTTTTCTGTGGAGAACTCAAGATGTAGTCATGGGTACATAACAGAGGCAACTAAACTGTTGAGTAATCTAACATTTTGTACCCTGACCATCCACCCACACTCTCCAGTCTCGTGTGGCTGCTATCTGCCCAGTTCTTTTTCCCCACTGTGGAGGAAGGCAAGAAAAAAACAGCCTTCAAAAAGCTGTTTCTGACTTTCTTTACTTTAACAGTTTATAAAAGACTATCGGAGACTTCTTACTATGAAGTATGAAACTTTGCAGAAAAAAAAAAATCATGTTTTCATCTCTAAAGATTCAATGCCTCAGAAAACACTGACTGCCTTGTGATGGCTGCTTATTGTCCTTAAGGTTAAAAGCAGCAGTCCTTTGGCCGTTCCATAGCATCTTTTCTTAGGAAGAGCAGTTCTTTCCTTACCAATAGCAATGGGCTTTCTAGGAAGAAGCCTGTTCCTTCCCATGTTCCCTCCTTGGCTTATTCTGTCTTTGTCTCTTTTACTAGGAATAGTGCTCCCTAACCTGTTGCCAAGATCTGCATCCTGTTTACCAGCAATATAAAGCAATACAAAATTCAAGAAAAGGCTCCAAAGCCTCCAACATTTACAATATTTTTTAGATCTTCCTTTGCTCTACACAGAGCTGTAACAGTCATATTCTTTAATGGGGAAGGACTTGCTGAAAAGATGCTTCCAACAGCTTTTTAATCTTCTAAAACCAGTGACAACCTATACTAATAAGGGGTTACTGCTGCCTTTAGGTTTATTTGCAAGCTATTCCTTGATGAAATTGTTGGAGGGGTGTATATTTATCCTTCCAGAAAGTTTTGTCCAGCACCTCACTGATGTGTCTGTACAGGACATCAAAGTTCAGGAGCTGACACCTGTGAATATCTGTTTGTGCAGAGAACTGTACGAAACCCTCTGCATGTCTTAGTTCCTTTAAATTCTGAATGCTTCCAGTGCTTTCAAATTCCTATTTTGATCCGATTTTTTTTCTGATTTTTAAGCTCAGATATGCAGTATGCCAGAAATAATAAAACCTCTCATACCAGAGAAACATCACAGCAATACTTTGTGATAAAGGTAAATGATTCGGATTCCAGTTCAGACCCTTCATGAAATGAGGGGATTTTGCTGTTGGAAATGATCATGTTACCATGAAGACATTGAGCATTCCCTCTGACAGTTGCAAATGTATGGAAATTCACACCTGTGCTCTGGAGGTGGAATTTCACAATTCTTACAATGAATATCTGCTTTCTCTGACAGAAATGACCAAAGGTTTCACCCTGGGGCAATTACACAAGTGCCCATGAAAAGATCAGTTTTCACACACTCATGGAGGTTCTCATGGAGGGAAAACTGCAGGAACAACTTGAGTGCTAGCCAAATGAAGCACAAGTACCGGGCCACACATGGGAATAGAATGCTCCATCCTTTCCTGTTAAAGGAGAAAAGTATATTTTAAATTATTGCCCTTTGGAAAGAGAGGGTACACAGGGTGCTGTGTATCAGCCATTCACTAAAAATGATAAATGTGTATTACTGCAAGCGCCTTTCTATATGTCTCTAACTGCATCAGATGACATCGCTTCAACTGTGCTTTGGCTAAAAATATGGCTTTACATCTAAAGTTCCATCTGTGTTGTTGTAACGTAATTCAGCTGCAGAATGCGAACTCCTGCTTGGCTGACTCCCTGTATCTTTGTGAGGAGAAATATCAAGGAGAGTGAAGCAAAGAGCAATTTTATCCATATATGAAATATATAATGTCCTAATCTGGACATCATTTTCGTTGAACAAGGGAAAAAGCCCCTAATGAATAAAAAATTGGGCTCAGGAGGGCCAATTCAATATTTCTCTTTAACATGTCATCCAGCATTTCAATCTGGGTAGGAAAGAAAAAGCAATTCCATTTTAAGGAAGCTTTCAAAAATTTGGTTGCCTTCCAATTTGAAACAAATGCTCAAATCTTTACATTTCCTACCAGGTCCAATTAGAATTGTAGGATGAGCTTGTCTGGGAGGCTGTACTCGAACACAGAAACTAAAAGGCTGGAAATTCCAGACTCCAAAAATATCTACGTGGCTGCAAGTGAGGTAGCTCAGAGCAGCTGGCTCTAAGAATAGGAACAAGCAAAAGCCTGCTGCCTGCTGGTGTGCCTGCTCTGAGCTCTGCTCAGCTCCAGCTGACCCTGGCAGTGTTTGCTGTTGATTCTCACGGACACAAGACAGTCTCAGCTCTACAAATTCTAAACCTGTTCTTGACCTTTTCAGATTTCAAGATGAATATGTGTATTCTGATTTGTTGTACTCTGATTTTACTTTTAGCAGAATTATCAGTTCATTACAGAAACCAAATGTATAAATGCCTGTGGTTACCACAGTCTTCTAAGATTTTAGAAGCATTTTATCTATTTGGAATGCTTTACTGGTTCTTATCATAATTAGGAACATGGTTGCATTATATTTTGGAAGCACTGACTATAAAATATATGGAAGACTGCTTGCAAAAATTTAGAATAACAAAGGACTTAGAATGAAAAATTTGGTCTAGAATGTTTTGGGGTCTTAATTGGATTCAGAAAGCAACATGCTCTCATTTCTATTCAGTGCAAATTTCCTGGTAGCTGCTGTCACTGCAGGTATACTTACTTTAGGTGAGATTAGCAGCTGTAACTTCTACAGGAAGGTGCCGTGTGTGATATGGCAACAGGCATTTGTGGAAAGCTATCTGACTACTCGAGGCCTGCAAACAGATGTGTGATCATATTCCTTACACAAACATAAATGGGATCATTTGTTCTTACTCCCTGTGTTCCTCACTGGTTATCCCTTGTAAGAATCATGATTGTTCTTCATTCACAATTTACATTTCCCTTTGAGAACTTTTTGAGTAGCTCTAGGATACTAAACCTTTATTAAGCTGTATCATTTTTCAAGCTCTTTTTTTTCTTTTTCTTGGATGATATGCCAATACCTAATTACCATTGCTACTCTGATGTACTTCAAGCTGTGGGCATTTTTTTCTTACATTCAGCAGGTGAAAACACCCACATTATATAAAAACTGTTGCTTTCTCCTACGTTTAGGTAATAATCATGTCATCAAGGCAAAAATTAGTGACTAGAACGTTTAAGGCTGAATCCTGTCCTGCTGAAATGATACTGAAATTATGTTCACTGTCTTATACCTCATTCTTATGAAAAAGACAATTACACATGGATTTGGACTATTGCTGTCCTTTCTATGACAAAGAGTAGTATTTACGAGGTTCCTAAACTCCGAGCCAAGACCCATTATAATCCTGAAAAGACGCATAGCAAAAGTAAAAACAGAAAAAAGAAAAATCACTAAATGAGTCTTGGTTTTCTATAACAGTGAGGGGAAAAGGGTCCCTGAATCTTATGAAATGTAGTAATATATTTTATTAACTGCAGTAATGTTATTCTGATTCACATGGTGTCTGATCATCAGTCTTAGAAAAGGTTCTAATACCGTTTTAGTAAATAAACTCTCAATAATTAGTCATGTCAAAGAAAAACTTGAAAGTCTAGCCAAGATAGACAGCTGATTGTGCAGAAGAAATCTGTGTGCTATACAGTTTCAGACACCTTCGTGGCCTTGCTAGCAAAATGAAAGGTCACAGAAGATCCTTGAGTCCAATCACTAACCTTACACTACTGAGTCTACCACTAAACCACATCCCTAAGTGCCACATCTACATGTCTTTTAAATGCCTCCAGGGTTAGTGACTCCACCACTTCCCTGGGCAGTTTGTTCCAGTGCCTGACCACTCTTTCAGTGAAGAATTCTTTCGTAATATCCAATTTAAACTTCCCCTGGCATGACTTGAGGCCATGTTCCCTTGTTCTGCTGCTTGTTGTCTGGGAGAAGAGATCAATCCCCACCAGGCTCCAGCCTCCTTTCAGGGGGTTGTAGAGAGTGATAAGGTCACCCCTGAGCCTTCTTTTCTCCAGGCTGAACACCCCCAGCTCCCTCAGCCGTTCCACATAAGACTTGCGCTCCAGGCCCTTCCTCAGCTTCATTACCCTCTCTGGAGACACTCCAGCACCTCCATGTCCTTCCTGTAGTGAGGGGCCCAACGTTAAAGAGAGGATTTGAGATGTGGCCTCACCAATGCTGGGCGCAAGGGGACCACCCTTGTCCTGGCCCTACTGAACACATTACTGCCCATACAGTCCAGGAGAGGTGAGGCATTTGCCCTTTCAATGCAGCAAGGCCTCGGGGACACAGGAAATGTGGAAGCTATCAGGGAGCTGAACTGTAAACAGAATTCTGCAATATATCTGCCAGTGGGTTAAGCTCTGGAGAGGACACCACGCCTTGGGTTGCCTTGTGTGACAGTTCTGGCCATGTTAATGAAGTTGCCTGGAGACAGAAAATCTCAGAGTAAAAGCTGTGAAGTGACTGCTGCAGAGCCGCTGCAAGGAAAGTTAGCAGCCCTGGAAGTAAAAGGCCTTAGCAAAGAATGAAATTATACTGCATTCAAACTAGCAAAAACTCCTCCTTTAGAATAAAATTTACTTTCCAATTTTAAGTCGATGAAACTTTCATTCTCTTCAGGATAAATAATGGTATTTCCAGGTTATCCTTTTCGTTTCTTGATTGTCAGAATTCACTGTCTCTCCCTTATAAGTTTTAGACTTTCTGTTAAAGACTGTTTTAGGAGTAGGGGTGGCATTGGAGGGGGAATAGGGTTAATTCTGAGTGGAACACCTTAGGGTTGTGTAGTTGTAGACATACAATGGTCAGGCCAAAACTTCTTGATCAAATAGCAACAGACAATTTCACATTTGTATCATCTATGGCAAAGTGGTTTAAAAAACCCCACGAATGGTTCTTGGTTGGACTGTATCCACCGAGTGTCCTAGTAAGTAATTAGTCTGTTCTGTAGCACACGCTGAAGGCCAGACACTTAAAAACAGCCAACCAACAAAAAATACAGAAAAGGGGTAAAGAGAGGGAGAGGAAGGAAAACAGTAAATGCCTTCTTAAGAGTCTGAATCTCTGCCAAACAGATTCCTTCACTGTTAGATGCAACCTGCCAAACAGGGACTTTAATAGGCTGAGCAGGTTGCAAATCGCTCTGCCCCAGGCTCATTATTTGGGTTTGCTGTGTTAGAGCTGTGGTATTGGGTAAAATGTTCATGAGCTGCTTCCTCAGCGCAGGGAGGCCGTATCCCTGATTCTGTGGGAGCATTGAAAGCTCAGCCTAGGCGAATAGGGTAGCAATGGTTTCCTGGTTATTACAGAAGTGCTTGACTTGGGCACTATGATTACAAGAAAAAATTCTGCTTGTCTGAGAGGACAAAAGGTTACAAGCAGAAAGATAATTTTGTCTTGCCGTACAGAAGGCACATATGAGGTAGAGTTAGACGACTTTTAGGATTTCTCTGTCAAACATGTCATCTTAGTGTGCTAAAACAAAGCTAGCACAAGTGATTTAAGAATAAATGGGTAGTGCTGGCTACAATCTAGACAGCTTGGATACAGCTGCTTGGGAAGATATGGATCTATGTGTTTGTGGCTGCATAATGGATGTGTAAATTACACAGTGTCCCACAGTGGCAGACTGTACATCAATACTTTTACATTTATTCGCTGATATAAAGCTATAGTTTACAGCCTGTCAGAATGATATGCTAACAATTTAAGTACAGAGGCCTCATACAGCAAGGCAATTAGGTAAATTAAGTACATAAGCTTGAGTTTTATTCTAAGGCTGGGAGCAATTACAATGAAATCAAGAAAACTGTTTCTATGTTACATTCTAGACACTGCCCAGCCCCGGAACTATCCTGCAAAGAGCACTGCAGTATTACTGTGTATGTCTGTGACAGGATTTGCTGATGTGAACCCCACCACAGCTCCTTAAATAGTATGTACTGGGACAGACTCTTCTGTGTTCTGGCACTTGATGCTACCACTTACCAGACTGACTTTTGCATGTTAGTAGGAAAGGCATCTCATCTGGATTTTTCCAAACTCATGTTAGGTTGTAGGAAAAAAAGAGTTTCTGCAGCCCTATTTTTCGATTGTGCTGTTTCCCAAAGAAACAGCTCTCATTTACCACCATCACCAGAGGCTTTTCAGCATGAGGTTATATTAAAAAAAAAAAAAAAAAGTCTTTTTTATCATAAATTTAGCCACACAGCGTCAAAAGCGAACTGTAAAAGAATAGGAAACTCAAAATCTGTCTCCAACTTCTTGTCCCACCTATGCCTTTTAATTTTAGAGTATAACTCTACTGTGCAAGCCAAGAGATCAATTTTGTTATATCAGCTACTGTCTTTCAGACTATTCTTCTATCATTAGGTTTCTTTCATTTAATTGTTGTTTGCTACTGATTGCTGGCCCTTTGTAACAGCTAAAACCTCCCTCTGCTAACCAGGGAGGGTCTTGGTCTGCTGTGTCTACCATTGAGCTGTATGAACCTATTCACGTCTTACTCTGTGGCCCCTTAAGGGCACACCCGTGAGCTTTGATGAGGAGGATTCCCCTGCCACCTGTACAGTGGATCATTGAAATCCTGATTGTTCTACAAATTTACTTTTTCTATTATGAAAAATTTGGCTGAACGGCATTCATATACCAAGGAGGTATTCATTATAAAATTTATTCTTGTCCTCAAAATGTCACAGTTTCATTTGTGTTTAATTTCAGTTGCATTCCTCAGAGCACATGTGGTGTATTTGTCAACAGTACTGCTTTTAGGGTTAGTATGTCTTACGAACAGTGCAGAAAGACTGATTTAACTCAGTTGAAGGCTGGGATTTGGTTGACTAGATATTACAATTCCAACGCCCTCATTTTTATAGGAAAGAACTACCATGTTATATACCAAATGGTGACAGAATATTGCAGTTCGGGGTTTTTTTACAGCCATTACCTATCCCAAAATGCACTTCCACCTTTCCTTAAAACACAGTATGCATTCTAAAATGCTGTTGGAAACCTGAGTTTTCCACAAGTTGTACAGATACCAAAATGTTAAATATGCAGGCTTCCTTGCCTTGAGCTAGACATGTAGTATGAGTATGCAGTATGTAGTATCCAAGCTGCAGCTGTGTGGTGGAACAGAGCTTGTCAGGAAAAGTGTGACTATTGGAAAGTATTTAAGGTGCTTTTCAGCTGCATTTCGCTTCAAGCTTTTCATGTTAACACTTTGGAGTCTTTTATTACTGCCAGGAATTATTAATAAATGAAGATAACAGTACATGAACACGGCACTATGTATAATAACTGCAGTCTACAAACTACGGGATGTTTAAGATTAAACTACTTTGCAGGATGCAAGAAATGCAGAGGTAAGGGAAGAGGTCACTTGTCTCATTGTCTCACCCACTCCTCCATACACTGACTGTGCCTGTCCTAATCCTCTATCCTGTCCTCACTGGCATATAACAGCAGAATAGCATTTTTTTGTACTATAAACCAGGAATTTAAACTTCAGAGGAAAAAAAATAAACATGCCCATTAAAATCTCGGCCGCTAGCTAGCTTTGTGATCTGCACTTTAAGAAACATACATGGTAATTTAGGTTTAGCAAAATGGTGTTTGGGTTTAAATAATGGGCCAGAACTCAGGTAATTTCTGCTATAATACTACTAATCTGCAAAATACTATCCAATATACATACATTGTAAGTAGAACCTAAGTAAAAAAAAAAAATTACAATTTCTAGTACATGAAGTGGCCAATTTTGTTTTCTTATGGACAATTATGATTTGGTCATAAGTAGTAGTTTGAGATACTTCATTCTGAATGTACAGCCTCAGAGAGCTGTGCTGTCCTCCAGATATTTGGATTCCCTATGAGAGAACTCATTAAAATATAAATAAATATCTTGAAATGCAGAAATATCTCTGTATGCAATTCACCATCTCAGTGCTTTCATGTGCACATTTTCAGTCACTCAGCATCCCTTTGATGAATTCCATAAAACTAACCAAGTAAAAACCAAATTATATTAATATACTGAAGAAAGGTTTTTGGTCTCTCCATATTTATTTCTTGGGCTCTAATTAAAATTGATTTTGCTGCTATTGGGTTTTAATGACATCTTACATTGTGGCTGCTTTTTCCTATGATTATTTCATAGTTCTGAATCAAGGATCATGTAACCTGCTTGGCAGGTTGACACCCATAATTTTTTGGTCATAAATATTTAGATTTTTTGAGAGAGCTTAACTTGTTCTATCTACATTTTAAAAATAGGTATGGCATAGGCACACTCAGTTTGATCTAATAAGTTGTGTGGTGTGGTATCCTAACAATCCACTAAGCTGTAATCACTATTTGTATGCAAAGCATTGCAATTAGAGCAATTTTCTTTGCTGGTAATTCTGAACCTGAAGGAAAAACAAATTAGAATAAAAATGCAAGCTCTTTATACCTGAGTGTATTGTACAGTATTTTAATATATAAACTGACCTGCATAGCTTCAGGGGGAAAAAAACCAACAGAGATTGCAATTTCTCCTGCTCTCAGTTTTAATCTGCTCTTTAAAAAAAAAAAAAAAATTCTCTATCTTTCTGGGTAGTTTTGATTTCCAGCTACCTTGGCCATAGATTTATCTTCTCAGTGTTTCTCGGGATTCTCAGAGATGAGGACATTTCATTTAAAATTGAGCAATCTAAGTCTCCTGTTATTCTATAAAAACAGTGAGCACGGCCACTTGTGAGGTAACAGGTAATTCAGATTGTGTAGGCATGTCAACATTTAGCTTTTACAGTAGATCTGATTTTCATCTGATTTACTCCACTAAATTGCAGACTTCATAGAAGCTTGATAATAAGAGTATAGAATATTCCATATTAATAAGAAGGATCTCTTTAATTCAATAGACTCAGTGGAAAACATGAGGCTAAATTACCGCACTGCCACAGGTCATATTTTGCAGAAATGATTTCAAAAATATGTTCTTCAGAATTTTCCTCTTTATAATTAGTTCAAAAGACCTTTTTTGGTTGTTTTTTTCTGCTTATGTAGGTTTTTAAAAGTAAACACAGTAACTGCCGAACAAAAAATCTTATTGAAAAAAGAAAGATGATAGGATAAGAGGAAGATATTTCATCAAATGGGGACTCTCCTTATCTTACTGGCTTTTAATGAAGAAAAAAAATTCTGATTAAAAATCTTTTTGCTTCAGTAAGGAAAGACATGGAATGACATGGGGAAGGAACCCCCCATGCTGTAACTCAAGGAAGGCCTCTGGTGAGGCACAAATATTTCTGCCAACTTTATGGGGGATGTCTTCCAGCACAAGTGCTGAGCACTTCCTGAGGATTTTCCTCACTATTTATACAACTTATTCTTTGAATATTTAAAAAGGATAGATGATGACAGCTGCTGAACAGCACCAGCCTCAGACATAAACCTCTTGGAGGACACTGCTGCAGCACCACAGCCTCCTGACAACAAATGTTGCAGAATGGCTCCAAGAGCAAGGCCTCAGATCTTTGGAGGCATTGTGCGAGCAAAGCAAAGTGTAGGCCTCACATGTACGTGACTTAAACTGAAAAACACACTGCCCTTGAGCGCTGGGAAAGTACTGATAAAGTGACTTGTGGAATGAGAAGCATCCCTGAGAACAAGAACCATAGGTAGGAGGAGAATACAAAGGTAGCTGTGTAGAACTAGCCAATGCTGTTATGACTTGTAGGCATAATTAACACTGGAGATATATAAGCGGTGTGTAACACGAATAAAGTAGAAGCTTGCTTATCACTCATATTGAGTTGTTGAGTCTTGCTTCTCCTCGCCACCGGCAAACAAACACAACATTTGTGTTGCAGGACAGAGAGTCCTTCAATATGTAATAACAATGACATCATGTGATGTGCAGTACAAGTCTGTCTTACTGTCACTGTTTTGGTTTAGTACATTTTGCTTCAGAACTTCCTGAGCTGGTAGTATGCAGTGAAAATCTGCTGCCTGCTCCTCCAGACAAGTAATCTCCACAGTTTCATGTCTAAAGTTGAGCCAGTTCTCGGTTGCTCTGTGAAGATTGTGAGTAAAGTCATGTTCCTGTTGGAATACAGAGAAGTTCCACTACTGACCACAGCTGGGATTGGAATTCACCCTAAGATGCTGTCAAGTTTCTGACATTTAAACACCATCCTCACTTTTTGAATCTTATGATTGCAACTGAAACGTAGCAAAGTTTAAAAGGGAGGAATGTGTTTTTCCATTTGCATAACTTTAATGATCAAAGTGATTGTGCTTAACATTTCTTTCAAAGTTCCCACTTTAGCTGGCAGTGGTAGCATTGAAATCACGTATATCTCAAAAGTAACATATTTTTAGAAAGTTTTACGTGATAGGAAATGGGGTCTTGAGATGAAAAGTGCTTTTCATCTGAGAAGTAATTTTAATCTCACTTGTGTGTAAGCAATGTGCAGTGGAGGAAGTCAGACTGTGTGCAGCTATATGTACATGTTTGCCTGCCTGCTTTTTTTCTCACTCCATCAAAGGAGGCTTTTAGGGTGAACAAGTAGGAGGTGAAGCAAGGACCAGAGGCCAGACACCCTTTTGTATGTTACCTCCTAAGGATTAATGGCAGGACTATAATGGGGAAATAGTTCAAATTAAATCACTGCTTTATCAAAAGGGTTCTTAATCATTAAAAGGCTCCTCACTTTAGAATAGAAAGAAAGCTCAGTATTTAAGGACAATTTGTGCAAAACTAGTGAATGAAGACAGTGACACTGAAAGATAAATTTACAAAAACTAGGGCAACCTTATGTTTGTGAGATGCAGTAGGTTTTCTGAGACCAAAGGTTAGAGATTTTCTGTTCTTTGTATACATGCATATGTATAATTTTGAATTTATATATGCAGCATATTTATTTTTAGGGACAATTTTCTATTAAAAAGCTGTTTGTCACCATCTGCTTGGGAAAATTCCTTGTAGATGTCAGTACAGCTTGGCTGGTTGCACAGCAAGGCTGAGGAATGGAGGCTGGATTTGTGGGCTCTGTTTAGAGCATCTGATTCTAGGGCATAGCCTCAAAGGTGCAGAAGTAATGAAATCTAGAAGCTGATCTTTCCTTGCCTTCAGAGGGAGGGTAGAAACTACATCTAGACTTTCAAAATCATGGAAATTAAGTTAAACCTTCTTTTCAGGCTCCTCAGTTTGTGCAAGTTAGGTTTACACAGAATTCGTGCAACTGGCTGGTGATTTTAGTGGAAGCAGATAATCTGCAGCACTTTTGACACAGATGTTTTTTATGAATGTCCAGATAAACAACAAAAAAGAAGATTTAAAGCGCTCTGGTTTGGACAGTATTTTGCTGCATTGTGGATGCTGTTATGCTTTACTACATTCTAGAGCAGAACTATACGAAGTGAAGAAATAGCAGTAGAGAGCAGCTTTTGCAGAGACCTTGGGGACACTCACAATTCCCTGACCACAGGTTTGGATGATCAGGGAGTTACAAATTTCGAAATCTTAATTGCTGACCTTTGAGTACAGATCTACCATTATGCTGAGCTTGATTTGCTGATTATAGACAGATTGACCGACTGGAGAAGTTTCTCCTTAAAATAGGTTCAGTTTCCCAAAAGAGATGAAGGTAGATGAAGGGAATTGTGAATGGCTGTGTAGAATAAATACAGTAGCTGACCAGAGTGTGAAGTTTAGACTCTTAGACTTCAATGACAGCCATTTTAAATAAAAATCTTCCCTTTACATAGAAAAGTGATACAAAAATTCTGGTCCCAGTTTGAGATTGGGAGCTTACATGATTTTATTCTCAAAAAAAACATTTTAGAACTGTCTTGTTTAGGGTTCCTCCATGCATCCCAGCTGATGGTGAGAGATGTGTTTCAATTTCTGATTGCCAGAATCTCCTGGTGGGCCATGGATGTTTAATTCGATCTTAAAATATGATTCAATAAAGTGGTTCTGTATTATGTTTCTTCCAAACCCAGGAATATTTGCATTTGTGTATTTACATGCAGAACTGAGCTGTGTGGATCCCTTAGTAGCTTATTGGTGTCTGCTATGGCACCAAATGGGACAAAGTCACAGAGCTTTGTTCCACAGCCAAGGGATGTATTCTGTTTAATCCACAGCTTTAACGTCTTTCTTCTCAAATAGATATCTACATTTACACACCTGTACATGCCTACAGTTATATACATACATACTAAAAGCTTTGCTGCTCTCCATTCAGATCTGTTACTGACAATCGAAACATAATTTTGTAGAGAAAGAAAGAGTTTAAAATAAAGCCTTATGTGACTGAAAGCTTGTTTTCTTTAGCCAACTAGCTCAGCTGGTCTGGTAAAAAAAAAAAAAAAAACAAAAAACACAAAAAACAACGACAAAAAAGCAACAAAAGAAAACTAGCTCTTTCAATAAACCTTATATATCTTTGTTTATCATGCTTACCATTATTAAAACATCAGAGTATGCAAGGTATATTGTTACTGGTATGATATTGCTTATTAAATATTAAATCCCTGATTATTGAACTGTAGAGAATTAACTACCGTGACAAATGTTATGCATCAATGTAGTCGTAGTGCACACAGAGAAATAGAGAGCTGTGATTCAGAATTACTAACTGGCATTTTAGGTTACCTAATGCCTCTCTAGCTTTTCATTGAAGAAATAAGCGTTAACACCTACAGCATCCATAAGTGGAAGGATAAACTTGTACATTGGCACTTAACCAGTTTAAAGTTGAATTTTAGTTCTTTAAAAAAAAAAAAAAGGTATTTTCAACCTGGTGAGGTTGTATATTGTTGATAATTCTACAGGTTTCAAAATCCTACAATTTCCAGAGTACTTTTCTTCTTTTTTTTAAATCATAGCTTCAAATTCAGACATTTATCAATTAATTTTCCATTGGTTGTTCTCTTTGAAATATTTATTCTGCAGCTGTCTTGCTCTGGGCATTGTTTTACTTCTTATTGTCCCACCCTAGTGTCTCTTCAGGTGCAGTTAAATTAAAATCACAGAATCATAGAATGGTTTATGTTGGAAAGCACATTTAAAGGTCATTTATTCCAATTCTCCTGCAGTGAGCAGGGACATCTTCAACTAGAACAGGTTTCTCAGAGTTTCATTCAGCCTCACCTATTTCCAGGGATGGGGCATTCAATACCTCTCTGGGCAATCTGTTCCAGTGCCTCACCATCCTCAATGTGAAAAATTTCTTCCTTAGGTCCAGTCGAAAGCTACTCTCTTTTAGTTTGAAACCATTCTCCCTTGCCCTATCACAGCAGGCCCTGCTAAAAGTCTGTTCCCATCTTTATTATGGGCCCACTGTAAGTGCTGTAGGACTGCAATGAGGTTTCCCTGGAGCCTTCTCCAGACTGAAGCACTCTCTCAGCCTTTCCTCACAGGAGACACGGTCCATCCCCCATCTTCAGGGCAGACTTGCCCTTGGTGAAGCTGTGCTGGCTGTGCTGGATCACTGCCCCATCCATGTGCCTTAGCATAATTTCTAGGAGGATCTGTCCCATGGTTTTCTCAGGCACAGAGGTGAGGCTGGCAGGGCAGTAGTTCCCAGGGTCCTCCTTTACACCCCTTTTAAAAATGGGTGCAATGCTTCCATTTTTTCCAGTCACCAGGAGCTTTACCTGGCTGTTCTGATTTTTCAAATATCATGGAGAGTGGCTTGACAACTACGTCAGCCAATTTCCTCAGGGCTCTGGGGGGCACCTTATCAGCTCCCATAGCCTTATGCATGCTTACATAAGTCATACATAAATACATTCATAAATGCACAACAGAGATAAACCCAGGATTCTCATCTGATTTATTTTCCAGAACTCTTTATGCTGATGTAGCTAGTTACAGAAAAGTTCCTCATAGTTACACAGGGGCACTAACAACAAAAATTTATTCTGACTCCTCTGCTGAAGGAAAAAACCCCATGTTTTTCCTTCACAGTTGAAATCCACGAAGAGTTGAAGTGCTTGGAAAATTTGAGTGATTTCATGGGTGTCTCAAAGCTTTAAAGATGAAAGATCCAGCTTTTCTTCCTTATTAAGCTATGAGAATTATGAGATCCTGTGGGCTTTATCTACTTCAAAGGGTCATTCAAATATAATTGTAAGGATGGATGCCACAAAATTATTTCCATGAAGTTTGACCGAATGAACTCCCTGTGTCTTATGTGGAAGGATATGGAGATTGCTCCCCTTGGCTTTTTCTACCTTTTTTCTACCTGTTGTTGTTCTGGACTTCAGGGCAGCTTTGAAGAGGTACCTGAAAAGCTGCTGTACCTCCTGAGCTGTAGGAATCTGACATCCAAAATATCAACCAAGTAACACATAGCAGCAGTGTTCTGTGCACTGGGCAGAAGTTACGTGGTGCAGCAAATAATATTGAACTGAAAAAGGAAAGATCACAAAGTCTGAAATAGAATATATATATTCACTTATTTCCTAAGTGGGATCAGGTGTCCTTACTGGGATGGAAAAAGTGTAGATTTTCAGGAAATATTTGGAAACAAGTCATAATAAGAATTAATTTTAACTTTCTTGTCTGTTAATGACTGCTTGCTTCATAGGCTTTCCCACTTGCTGTTGTCATCATTTCATCATAGGTCTTGGAAAGATTTGAATTCTGATTTACAGCTTAGTCTAAGATAGAGTGTAGTATAGTGAGAAATTTCTGCTGACTTCATCACGCTTTGGAGCAAGCCCTTTTGATGGCATTTTCATGTTTGCTTTCAATTATTTCTTTCTCTGGCATCCTAAATTGATGTTCCTGATAAAAATCTCAGGGGTTACAATGCTTGAAGAGTAATATATTCATTTCTCTTATGCTGCAGTGGCTTCAGCATGTCACAAGGGCGTTGTTAAGACTAGTCGCTATATCTCTCAGTCTGAAATCATTATTAAGTGTGTTCTTAAGGGACTGATACAATACCACAAAATCAGAATTTAAAAAGTACTTGCCAAACAGAATTTACCCCACTGAAATCTTTATAATTTATGGTCAGCTAAAAATAGAGAATGTTGAAAATTTGGTTTGATAAAAAGTGAGTCAGGCATTTAGGATTTTAGTTATATAGTAATAAATTCCTCCAAGGAAAGTATTTGGTTTACTAATATTTCCTGACTAAAACATGTTTTGTAGGATTTGGGGTGGGGGGTTTCTTGTTAATACCACATCATGTTTCATTTCATCATTACAAACCATGCCAAGGTAAATATTTGAGTTGTATACATTCATTGGTGCACATTCAAGTGTAATTCTAAATATCTAGTGGCAGCCCTGGCATTTGCAAATTGTCTGCACATGGTTCAAGTAACCAGGGGCTGATGGTTGTGGAGGAGGGACCAGCACACTTGCAGCCTGTGAAAGGATAGGTCTATTTTATCCAATTAATTTAGCCATGGGAGAGTTATTCAGAGTTTATCTTGAAGTGAGGAAGAGCAGGATCTTCTCCTTAACCCAAAATTAAGTGTCACTCATCCTACACCTGTCTGAGACTACCATAATGCAAATGAGCAGCCTGCTCACATCTCAAACGGCTGCTGTGCTGTGGAACTCTGCTGTGCATTTCTCACCTTTTCCACCTTGTGCCGTTCCTCTGGGGTGCCAGGAGAACTCCTAACATCTTGCGGAAGAATCCAGAGAGGAATACTTCAGGTACCATGTCGCAGTTACCTAGTCCACATCTCCTGATGGCGTGTTAGCAGAGTAAAGCTTAGTCTGTCCTGCGTAATGGCTGTTTTAGCAATCGGAGTGGGAGAGAGCACTCTGGTTCTGAGCACTGGTTAATGGGGTCAGTGGAATGCTCTTCATACATTTCACGTGGAAGAGGGAATAGAGTTCCATGCTGACCTCAGACGAAAGCGAGGTTTTCCCCGCCTGTGAGCCAACCACTAGAGATGACTATGTTGTAGCTGAGCCGGGCATGGAAGCTAAGAGGAAGAATTAAGTAAAGGATACTCAAACGCCCTAGTTTGGGATGCAGTGTAACACCTATTTATATAACCAGCCCCAATTCAGGCATCCTTTGGGAAGTTCTGCTTTGTTCACCACATCCAACTGCTGAAGTACCAGAACACGGCAGGTAAGGTGGGTGATGGAGCAACTCACAAATTCAAGACTGTTTATGCTCTCAGCAGCTGATTACACCATAAAGCAAAGTAACTGTGGTGGTTTTGTTGCTCAAAGCTCCAGGCAATATTTACATGAAATAACAAGGAATGTCTTCAGCCTTTTGTAAAGCTGGGGAGGAAAGGAAAGGCTTTTTTAACTGTGTGGGATTGAGATACAGGCATCCCGCATGCATATTGTTTTGATGCTGAAATGGACATAGCTCCACTTTATGGCTCCGATTTTCCAAATCTGAATTTCTGCTTCTTTTGTTGGCTATTCTGAGGATAGTTATCCTGAGGTTTCTAGGACTGATTCCATGATATGACAGTTAAACAATAATCTAACTCCCTTAACACACCTATTAACATTTCATTATTTGAGATAATGGCTGTAGGCATGTGTGAGGCCAACCTTGGAATACAACCATTAGGTGCGGCACACGTACTGAGAGCCAGAGCGTAACCGCCCGTGACAAACAAAATGGTATATGCATCAATGATATATCTGGTATATATCAGTCCTTTAAAAAAATATCATTTCTGGCTCTATCATAGAGAAATAATTTTAGTCCACTACAGTCACAGATGTCCTCAAGGAGATACTACAGATTTCTGTGCATATTATGAAGAAAAGTGAGTCAAGAAAAATAAATTACATATTGTTTTCTGATCGTGATAAATATATTTCCAGAAAAAGTAAAGGAATTGGGCTATGATACAAAATGAGTAGGAAGAAATGCAAGTGAGAGCTACCAAATAGCTACATAAATTAGAATTAATGCACTGAACAAATTCAGTTTAACAAGAGTGGGCTGATTTGAGAAACTGATTATGATTTGAATATTAATTTTTAAGGACAGAGAAATAATCTAAAAGCAGAGACTGTGTTTTTGTATGCATCATAACATTTAAACTCATGACTAAGTCATTACAGGAAGACATTTCCATGTATTGCCTACATTTAGGTGTCTGTCTAGATGAATGACTTTTCTTTTTAAACTGTAGGATAACCTATTTGCAATACATTTGCATTTACTCTGATATTAAGGGAAGCTTCTTGTATCAAGATCCATTTCATATTTTTAGACCAAAGAGTTTTCTTCAAGAGGCTAATAGTCAGTGGCAAGATCTTAATTAACATATCAGGGTAATGTCTGTTTTTAAGTAATTCACTTAAGTAAGGCACATTGAAAGCATTCCACAATCAATTTCAGGAATAGTTTGTCAAGCCTCAATAACAATGGGAAATTGTAAGAAAACAAGCCTGAAAATCTTTACTCATTATACAGGAAGTCCTTCAATATTAAACGATGAAATGGCTACACTTAATGGTGTCATCTTAATGGTATCACATCCTGATGTCTTCCATTAGAACCACTGCAAAATTTAGGAGCTGAGAGCTTAAAAATAGTGGGGGAAGAAGTGCAGTTGAGACTTACGAAAATCTGAAAGAGTTCAGGACATAGTAATGAGAAAAATGAAAGCTCTCTGTCTTATAACTGTTTATAAATGTAAAACATTTTTGCTCTTCCAAGAAGCACGTACAAATTATTTGAGGATGAAGACAAAGAGTGATTCATACTGAGCTTAGTGAACTGAAAGGTGTGTATGGAAGAGGCAGGAGCTAAAGGACATTTGTACAGGCAACACAAAGCTCAGAGAAGGACAAAGGTATTCCAAGTTTGCAAGGAAGGTGAGGACTGTGTAGAACAGGCACTCATGACTGAAAGCACCTGGTTCTAGATTTCCATAAGAAATCCTGGCTTCCATAAAATCAATGAAAAAGATTCCCTGGATTTCCAAGACTTCCCTGTCTTTCTCATTTCCTTGCTTTATTGGGCATCCATTTGTGTACTGGGCAATGCGCATGTGGTTTATTCTAAATGCTTTCTCCTAAACCTTTTGCTTCTTCACTAAAGGAGTAAAAACCTCTATATTCATGTTTTCCAGTGCGCAAGTGGAGTTCTTCGAGTCACAATAATTTAGATGTCTATTTAATGTTATACTGATATTATCTTTTAAATGCTATTAACATTCATTCGGGAGAAAAATTCAAGCAGATACGTTTCAGTTGCAATATTTTGTGTTCTCTATTTGTCTCTTTATATACAGAACAAATGCATTTCACAGATTGTTTCCAACTTTTCCGCTCACTTGTTCTGTAGAAATATCAATACCCTTAAATACATGATCAAGTAAACAATACCTATATGTCAATACCAGTAAAGGTCTAAGTACAAATAAGGTAACAGATCAGAAGAAAGGGTTAAAAACATCTGTACATATATAATTCTACAGAGCATTTTCTAAAATGTTGACAATAGAGACTAAGCCACCTTTGGTGAGCTGCTGTTAACCCTAGAGTGACCATCCTAGCCCGTGATTTGTTTGTCCAATAAGTGAATGGAAGGCACCCATTGTTGACTACATTGAACTTGAGAATTCAACTTTGGCGTAGACCAAATAAGCCGGAGTAGTTAAAATATCAAAACTTGTCTGGCAACCTCTGTATGCGGCTGTGTCATCGGTTTCCACCCAGCTGCTGAAAAGAGCTGTCCTTTCGTTGCAGGTGTCTGTTAAGTTTTTGTTGTTGTTGTTTTTTTCTTTAGCGAATCCCATTAGAAACAAGAGCAACAAAATGCTGCCAACTGATACTTGTCGGGATAGCACCAGGGTGGGAGAATCTCTGTCCTGAGCCCTGGCCGTCGCCGGGCTCTCTCTCGGAAGGTGTCTCCACCTCCGCCGCACACGCACTCCCTCGCCGCTCGCTGCACTCGTGTCTATTCTGACATGCAGCACCAGCCGATTGGATCGCTACCACAGGATGGGTTCGGGAGCTTCGCCCCTGCCCCGCACCCCCTCCCCTTTCTCATTTCTTTTCCTTTTCTTTCCTTTTTTTTTTTTTCCCCTTTCTTTCCTAGGCTCCGTTTGCCGTAGCATACACCCTCCCGAGGGGTTTGCCTGGATCATTTATTTATCTTGTGCGCATTAAGAAACCACCATTAGGCTTTGGTGGGAGGCGCCTTGCTCGGTGCGCGCTCGCCTGCCTCCGCGGCGCTGCCAGAGGAATACACAATCGAGCCGAGGCTGCAAGCTTGGCAGGAGCTGCCTTTGCGTGCCCATTTACTTGCCGGATCCGTATTAATTTTTTGTCGACTGGGTCATTGCCGCTCTCCTCCAGGGTTTCATCTTATTTTTTATTTTTTGCGTGTGTGTGGATTATTTAATTTTTCCTTT
>VZRN01004407.1:2440145-2470868 GCA_013397935.1 Dasyornis broadbenti | reverse complement strand
GCCCGGCCGCCGCCCGCCGCCCCCAGCACCCCACCGCTGCCCGCCTGGCCCACTGCGGCACACGCTACCTCCTCCTACAAGATCTACGTCCACGACTCGGCGCCGTCCTGGACCTTGTCTCCCTTCCAGGAGTCGACCACCACCACGCCGGAGGCCAGCACGACCCCCAAAACCCGTAAGTGTTGCCGGCCGCCCCGCGCCCTCGGGCCGCCCGCTGCGCGCCTCGCCCCGTCCAGACCCGGCGTTGGCCGAGCGCCGGCGGGGTCGGGCCGGGACGATGCGTCGCTCGGAGGTGGCCGCCGTGTCGTTCCCATGCGGTTGCTGCCATGCGGGAGGCTGGAGAGCTCCGAAGTTTGCG
The DNA here is from genome assembly GCA_013397935.1 of Dasyornis broadbenti. Classification (NCBI taxonomy): domain Eukaryota; kingdom Metazoa; phylum Chordata; class Aves; order Passeriformes; family Dasyornithidae; genus Dasyornis; species Dasyornis broadbenti. The sequence goes on along the minus strand of VZRN01004407.1, from coordinate 2,470,510 downwards.
CTTCTTTCTCCCTTACCTGCTTGCGCCCCCTTTTTACCCCCACAAGTTCCCTGCTTGTGTGATGATGTTGAGGCAGGAGCAGCCATTTGAAGAGACTGCTTTTCTTTGTGGTATTTAGGAAAGATGTAGACTCCCACCCTTTCCCCTTCCAGACTGGTCTGCGAAAGCTACTTAGGAGATGCTGGGAAGTATCTGAGGGAGAGGGACCACTGATGACCCCCCAGAAGGGGCAATGTGGAGAGTGATCTTCAGCAGGTGCGGGGTACATTGTGCATGTGTTTCTGTGCTGGTGACGGAGTTTGGCTTCCCGCACGCTCGTCTCCCTTGAAACCAGGCTGGGCTCCGCAGGGATGCTCTCTCCGTCCCAGGGCCCGGCTCGTAAAGCAGCTGCTGCCAGCTCCGCCAGGAAGGAGCCCAGGGCACCCCGCGGATATGCAGACCTATCCCAGCGCTTTGCCGGCTCCCGTGTGTAGCCACAGCACCGTGTTGCCGTAACTGACTATTTTTTTTTTAAGCAGAGGAGGGGGCTAGTTATCCGATTGATGCTTGGTGGCTGTTTCTTCCCACCCTCCCAAGCACAAACCTAAGGATTCGGGCTAAAGCTGAAAATTCATCTGGTCTGGGTGCATCAACTTTCAGCTTCTCATAGAGGTTACTTAGGACAAACACAATCCTTGCCAAAAGAACTTCCGTGTGGTGCTATTTAGTGAAATGCTCAATTATACTGTATTATAGTAATCTTCTGCGCTTTCTTGGATGCAGTAGAGGAAATGAAGAGCCGGGTGTCCTCCATTAACTCTTAGTTGCTGCTGCTGGGAACATCAGTTCAGTTGAATGCTACCACCTGATTGCTTTTACAGCCCAGGGCTCCTCTTTTGTATGCTAATGTAGGGGTATTCTGCTGGAGGATTTTGTTAGAAAGCAATATGAACTTTATTTTGTCTACTAAATCTATTTGCTGATAAGCACTGGGGCGCAGAGTATAGGCAGGGCAAGCTGATCTTTTGAATTGACAAAATTGGGAGAAGAACAGCAAATTGGATGTGTATGTGTGGGTGGGTGGGTGTGCAGGTGGCGGATGGCTGGGAATGATTACGAATCAAACTATCACTAAATCAGAAGAGCAAACGAGGCAGTAACTCGTTTCTGCTGTGTCTGCCACAGTAATTGAGGGAGAAGCATCCCTCACAGGTGTGTCCAAGCCCGCACGCTCTGTAGGTACAACCTAAGGTAGTCGGAAGTTACCAGAAGGGAAATCTTTTGTGCAGCAGAACCCAACCCGTTTCACTCGGGTGTGAGGAGCTCTACAGGGCACTGCTTAGAAATAAAATAGCAAATGAAGCTGCATTTTCGACCTATGTCTCTATTTTCAATCCTTGTGTGAACCAGATATGCTACATGGCTCTTCAGACTGCTGTGATCTGTGTGTAACTGCCTGGGCTTGCCAGGTGGGATCTGTCAGGGTGTAAATGCTCCCTTGCAATCTCTTCTTTTCTCCCTTTTCTATCTCTTCGGGTATGTAAGAGAAATTCACAGCAATTTCCGCCCCTCTAGGCTGTTTCCTTACAAGGTATAGAAGGCAGGAATATCTGATTAATAAATAATATTCAGTTGGCAGGACTCTCCTCCATGCAAGACACACAAAGGAAGAATAAAAACCACAATCTTGAAATGTTCCTGGCAGTTACAGAGCTTCCTAACTATTTTTTTTGGTTTAGGGAGGCAGCTAATACCTTTTACAGCAGGGTGTTTCCCTTCATTAAATGCAGCTCGGTTATAGGATGGAAATGCAAGAAGTGCAAATCCAGCAGAAATTGACCCTGTTTGGGCACATTGATAGCAGAGATTATCATTAATGGAAGATTAAATAGATTACATAAAAAAGGATTTGAATTTGTAGGGCATATGAACATTTTTTCTAAGCCTACAGCTGTACTCCCCTGATACATATAAGCATCTCTGAGGATACATGTAAAATTCTTTGAGGCTGCAGTATCCAGTGAGGGGAGAGAAAGGAGAAATGCAGTCTTTCTGCTGTGAACTGCTGACATGGTGTGACCCCAAAGTGAGTATCTGCTTCTGCCACTAATAGCTCTCAGTAAGAAAGGGAATTTTTGACAAACAAATTCATCCTAATTTCCCAGGTTGAGCTGCATGTTCTTTCTGTGCCTGTTGTTCCAGCTGCTATTGAAATGAAAGTCATGGATCCCGTTGTACCTTGTGAATACAAATCTGACATGATGGATCTTATGCCCCAGCTTTCAAAATAGTGCATGCCCTTGTGTGATCCTCTGGCTTGGCAAGGCACATATGTGGGCAGGAGTCATAGGTTATTTAGCATTTCACAGCTTTTAAGAAAAGAAGCAGTTGTCTTTATATTGCTTTGTGTTGTAGTTTATTTCATTGTTTTAACACGTTTAAATGGGCTCAAAATAGGACTTAGGAACATGGAAGGCAAATCAGGAGTTATTTCTCCAGAAAGCCAGATGATTGCCCACCTGAATAGATGTTGGTAAAGCCTTTTCTCTGTGTGTGTATTCATCTGAGGAGATGTTGTGAAATCTCTCTTTTTTGTGGGTGTGCATAATGACAATAATTCTTGGTTGTGTTTCACTCAAAGTCAAGCTATCTCTTAGCTGTTTTGAAAGTTCCTGATGAAGATCCTTCAGGTTCTGACTAAGCAAAAGCCGCTTACTCATCAAATCTCGCTCTGTATCTTGTGCCTGCGTGTGTTTTCCATGATCATATATGGACTATGTCTTTTCAGCGTAAGCCTCTTCATCCAGTGCTCAGTGCAAAAGTCAATCACTGATTTAGAATGATAGTCCAGCCTGTAGATCAGAAAAATCAACCAACATACTGGAACATGCCAGTGAGGTTTTGTTTTTATCAAGACATTGGTTTATCTTCTGAAGTGTCATGCCCTGATTTTTCCAATATGCATTTTCCATGGTATTCTGGGTTCCTCAGTAATGTTATTATCTTTAAATTGACATACTGTACTTATAAGAATTCCTGTGTGAATTCAGCTATGAAATAGCACTGTGGTTTCTCTAGTGTTCATATGACCAAAGGCTAATGCAGAGAACTGAGGTCAGGCAGGTGGGGCTCAACTAATGCATAGAAACCAAGAAAAGAGATGTTACAGAGCACTTAATCAATATATCTTGTGAAGTCCAACTGCAACTTTTTTTGTGAGCCTGGGTATACTTTGATTTCCTGCTAAAGATTTTCTGGTCCAGTCGTTTATCCTCGTCATATCTCTGACTGTTTGCTATGCACGGCATGGGTTCAAGTAACAAGCATCTGGCAGATGCACTGTTACCAGCACTGACATTTTGGTAAAAGCTGTTTGTTTTATTTTGCACTGACTCAAATATCTTTTTCACATTAAGGATGACACTTAGATGGAACTGCGGGGTTTTCACCAACTGGAGGGTGTTGTGGGAGGTGCCAAACCGTAGTAAAACCAGACCTACTCTTCCCAGAGCTCTGAAGTGTTCTGCCAGCAAATGACATGGATCGCGAACACTTCGCATGATGAGTGTGAGCTGTCATTGGAATCGAGGGAAGCACACGTGACTGTGAAGCACGTGCCTTTGGCATTAACTAAGATTAATATGCCAGTTAGCTATCAATTTTAAATGCTTCAGAAGCTGTTGAATTGAAAAAAAGAAAAATACTGAGGCAAACAACTGGGAGTTTTAAGAGTATTTGCTTCTTCTTCATTCCCACTTCCTGTCTATTCACATACCTTCAGTCAGTACCACAGACATGATTAGATTTGTGTTTCCCATCCTAAATACTTGTTGACAGGAAGGCTACCATTAAGATAAAAATAACAAAGACAGATTTGCAGCCACATCACTGAAATGAAGGTTATTGTAATTTCTTTTATTTTTCATATTTTAGAACTATAACTTGCTCTCTCTGTTTCGATTAAGTTGGATGACACTGGACTTAATTCCATTTTCCATTTATAATCTTCTTTATAGTTAGGGACTAGAGCAGTTATCACTGAATTCATAAAGAAGCGGAATATTCAAATAAGCCCCACTCAGATATGTACATTGATTCTATTCAGATATATTTCTTCTCTCTTCCCTTTATTAAAGTGTTCGTTGGAATCCTATGACCTAGAAGAGCTTGCACAGCCCTGGAATGATGAGTGGAAGGGATATGGCTGGAATTATTCCATGCTTTTTAACCCTGATGGAAATTCTTTTGGGGACTGCAAGGTTTGTCAGTACATTGATTTAACCCGTGATCGCTGGTGAAAGCAAAGCCTTGCATTTTATTAGGCATACTTTTTTTTTGCATCTATACAAGGACATTATGTGATATATTATATGTTGACAACAGAATACCATTATTAAATTAAAGTATTGATTCATTGCAAAGGATTATGCTAAAGTAATGTGCATGGTTCATCTAAACCCACAGAAAATGGAAATTAAAAATTAAAGCAAAAGACATGTCTCTATCTACAGTATCGTGTCTAGTGTTGCAGCACATTTGTCATATGACTCATTGCTTTGAAACCCCCTGCAAAGCCCAGTAAACACATGGGTTGCTGTGGATTTGGCCTTGACTTTTAATTTTATAGCCCATGTGGCTCTCAGGAAGTACCTGAAATGTACTAGTGTTTGGTTTTGCTGATTTCTCCTGTGATTTGTTTGGAAACAAGCTGCGCAAAGGAAAAGTGCCTAGTAAAATCACGTGGGATGCCTTGGTCACAAGTATATATATAAATACAGTGTTTAGAAGTAGAGACTTATTTGTCTCTGAGCCTGGTGGTCTCTTTTTGAACTTCTTTGTGTTTGAGCAACTTCGCAATACTCCATTTTCACTGTGCACGTGTGCAAGTGATACAAGCACGGATTTGTGCATTTGCACAGTGCCAGTTTTTGAGGAGGATCAGGATCTCAAAGCCTGTAGTAACCCCAGGACCAGTCTTTGGCTGCTTTGGTTCTGGCGCTTTTACTTTCAGTCTGGTTCATAAAAGAAACCCAGAGGTTTCATTGTAGCTCGTTGGACTGAATTCCAAGCTGAAGTGCATCTTTTCTAATTTGGAGATCTCTTTCAGATTCTGCTGTGTGGAAGGTATTTGCAGTCACTGTTACTACTAAGCACAAGTACTTTTTAATTGTTATTTTATATTACAAGAGTAGACAAAACACAGTTAGGAAAAACAATTAAATACTATTTTGTTATGGAGATGTTTTCTTCCTCCAAAGGGCTTAGTTCTTTGATTGATACGGTGAGGGTTGGAAGTGTCATTTAACAAGGCAGCTGTGCTTCAGATCAAAACTGGGGCTGGGTTTTCTCATAGCTCAGAACTCAATTTCCAAGCTGGACAGCTCATAAACCTTTCTTACTTTTACCTTCACCTTTGTAGCTAATCTCACTCCACTCCACTGAGTGAGAGTAGATATTCACTGGAGGAAAGGAGCTCCCAGTGAGGGTGGAGCGAGGGCTCTTGGAACCTGGACAAGACAGAGGATGAACACTCAGGTGGCTTCTAAGCAGCACATGGGTGGGCAAGTGCTTTTTGAATGGGTTTCTACTTTCTATCACACAGGTTTCTGGGGCCCCTTGGTAGAATGCCTTCAAGAGGAAAAAATTGAATAAAGCAGCCACGAGGAAAATTAAAATAGCAACTGCACTTAGAAATTTCCATGTCCTTTTCACGGAAGAAATGCCTAATTGGATCAACTCTTCCTGGTGAAATCTGGAGATAGCAGAGAAAAATACATTAGCTAAATGCTTATTGCTAACTCTTTAAATGTTTGTTTCTGAACTTCATCAATATACTCAATATTACTCTAGTAATATTTAAAAAAATTAGATAAAATAATAATTCTTCAAGTATTCCATCTTTTCTGTCCTCTAAGATCAGTATTTTGCATTTTCAAAGCTGTGTTTCTCATGTAGCATTTAAATAGGAGGATTCCATGACTTTCAAGTCTTTTTTACAACACGTTATTCCTGATTCCTTCTTCTTTTTCTTTTTTTTTTTCTTTTTTTTTGTTTTTTTTTTTTTTGTTTTTTTTTTTTTTTTTGGGTTTTTTTTGTTTGTTTGTTTTTTGGTTTTTTTTTTGGTGTGGATATGTTGGCTGCTGACTGTAGGAGATAAACTATTCAGCTTCAAGGATAATTTGCTTCACATCATGTTGAGCAACTGATTTTTAAGTCCAAATTGATTTATGTTTATTCCTCAGAGTGATTTTGGTTTTTTTTTTTATTTCTGCAAGAGTTAAACATTTGGAGAAAGCTCAGGTAGAATGGAAGAGGCTTGCTGTCCAATGAAGACCTAACTGGGCAAAAAGATAAAGTGACGCTTTGGTTTGGAATACCTTAACTCTGCTTTAGTTCTGTAAAATCCACCCAGAAACCTGCAAAGTCTTCTCTTTTTACTTTAACATCTTTTTGTTTGTTAGTTTTTGGGTTTATGGCTTTTCTTTTTCTTTTGGAATTTGAATTCATCTCTTGGCAATTCTAAGGACTCTACAGTTGTGTCCTATCCCTGACCATCACTTGTATTTTCCTCCCATAGGAAAGCTGCACCTGAGCACTGCATCTATACTGGCAATGTGGTAGGTGCTCTTTGTAGAAAAATTAATCAGTATTTTAGCCTGTATGAAAATTCTGACCTTTCACTGAGGCATTTTGGAACTCCTATAGCAAAGAATTGAGGAAAAAATATCCTGATAGAATTCTGGGTAGAAGTTGTGCTGCATGAAGTAATTTATCATCTTCCATTTTTTTATAATGAGATTGCTATATGGCCAAATTTTGCAAACGTTATAGGCCCAGTTTAGGGTGTGCTAGTGATGCATTTTCTCTTTTGTGGAGTTAGGCATCTGCAGAATCAGGGCCAATTTATGTGAACATCTGTGTGATTAAATGTGTTAGTCTGTCTTAGATTGCAGTGTGAGTGCTTGCAAAACATGCCTGTGTAAGTAAATGTATATCAGCTATTTAAAAGCTGCCAACATTATTTAAGTGTGCTTATTAGAACTGAGTTCCCATTAGTGCATTTTCTTTGTATGGGTGTGTGTGTTCTTAGCAGTGCCTTGAAAAATAAACCATTATCCTGTTTACCCTTTGCCTGAAACAAAGTCTGTAGTAAAATCTTTGTGTTCTGGAGGATTGTAGTTGCTTAGCTGTAGTCTGTCACAAGACATGTGGGTCATGAATCCTTTTACACATCACTTTTAAATTATTTCTTTTCTGATTTTTATTTTTCATTATTCTTGAAAATATCTCTGGTTTTGTAGTTTTTCTCATCGATTATGTTCTCAGCTCACTAGATGTCAAAATGGACTTTTTCATGAAGCTTGCAGTTAGAAAATGCCTTCTAAAACGTTAGGCATGATAAGAAGTATTTTAGGATCTAGTTATTTCCTGAAACCAAAATTATAAAATAAACTGTACGTTGTTCCTTTCACGTCAACAGCACCATTCCTGTTAAAGTTCAAGATTCTGGTTCAGCAGGAGTTGATCCTTGATTGCTGGCTGTTACCAGACAGAGGGGCTATAGCACTGTACAATAGCAGACCATTAAATTAGTATTAATAGCAAATAGCCTGTTTTCCAGATCTGAGTGTTCTCACTGATGTCACAACCTGTAAAGCAAGGATTGAGATAAGGTGTGTTATTCTCCTGGAAGGGTGTTGGTGGCCTGCTTTTGCTGCAAGGACAAGTGGTTGACAAGGAAGGTAGAAAACATTCAGCCTAGCCTGCATTGTTGTGCTGCTTCTGAATGTAATCAAGATTTTAACATTAAAGGAAATTGTACCCAAAAGCGTTGCTGATCTGCAAAATTGTGCTGCATTGTGCAAGGCTGATGCTTACTTATGTCTCTCAGTTCAGTGCATAGGAAAATACCATTTCCAGCAGTGTGCTCAGGGTGCCTCAGAGTTGTAGCTAACTACCCTTCTCAGTGGCTGAGTAATACCAACGAATATTAAAAAAAAAAAGTGGGGAATCTTTGTTTCCTCTCCCCTGGTGAATTACAGTACAAATGCTAAGTGGGTTATCATTAGAGTAGTACTCAGCTATCCCTAAAGTTTTGACTTGGAATTGATTGTATAATACTTGCTAAAAACAATCCAGTAATTGTCTTCCAAAGGGGTTGCTTTGTTAGTGTTTTTTTAAAGAGTGGTGTTGTGTGGAGAGAAAATTAATTTTCTTGTTCAATCTGTGAGTGAATTCACAAAAGAGAAGCAGAGGTTTTGTTGGGAAGCCAGAGATAAGCTGCACTGCAGTGGTACGGTGATTTTCCTGCCAGGCTTTGCTCTGCCAGGGTTCAGTGGGCAGTGGGTTCAGGAACTTAACTGAGGGGATTATTCTGATGAGTGTCAGTGCTCCTGATTTAGAAGGGTAGAGGTACTTTTATAATTATTTCATAAGTAGCTAAACCACATTAGTCTCTAGCCTGAAATCTGGCCCAGATACATAATGGTCATAGAGGTAAAAGTTCAATCCCTTCAATTTTTTTCTTCTTTTTTTGGGGTAATAACTGGAAAGCTTAAATGCAATGCATAAAATTTACAGCAATGACTTTCTCCTTAAGCACATTGTGTTTTTTTGCTTTTAGATTTCAATCTTTATTTTATTACCTATTATAATAGAGCATACAATACATTTCATAGGGTCAGCTGCTTATTTATAATCTGTATCTCAGTGTAATGAAGTTGATTGTAGTTAGTTTTCATCAACCAAAAAATGCTAGTCAGAAAAACACAGGCTGTAAACTAGAACAATTTATTAGTTATACTGACAGGTGAAAGTAATCACTGACACTGGTTTTGAGTTTATAATAGACAAACTTTTAAATTCAGTGATTATCTCAAAGTACTGACAGTAAAGTGATGCAGCCTGCTACTGACTGAGACTGTGCTGCAGCAGGTTTGCATAGTGCACAAGGGCTCCGTTTCTACTCTCTCTGTTAGGAGGCTGCACCTTTGCCCCAGCTAATTACCTTCTGAGCTGCAAAGACCTTGATGCCCATCATCATAAAACCAACGGAGAAAATGCCACATTCACAGGACGCTCTGAGGCTCATTTGTACTGGGGAGGGTGAGCTCGTGATGCTTGGTGACTGCTGTCACCTTGCCTTGGAGACAAAGGGTGGTGGGCGGGCAGCAGGGGTGACGGGGCGAGCTGTGGCCTGGCCTGGAGAGACAAAACCTCTGCCTTATCTCTGTCAGCAATAACTATCCTGCCTTGTTCGCCACAAACACACAGAGGGAAAGAAGTGTTTCTAATACCTTTTCATATCTGGGCCACATTCTTTACAGAGCCATACTTAGTCGTAAATGAAAAGCATGAATAGTAGCTTAATATTTTAAATTGGTTTTAGAAGTATCTGCCTGCAATAGGGAATTCTTTCAGGTTTTAGTTCTTGGATGGCTGAATTTAATCTGAATATATGAAGCTGAAATGCTAGTGTGTGAGATGTTTAAGAGGAGGAGAGTTTGATACTGTAATTGTTACTTTATAGGAGGTTGAAAAGATCGCTTGTACCTACTGGATTTCAGTATTTGGGTGCACTACCAGGCTTGATTGCACCTTGTGTTTGCATACATTTGGAAGCTGTCCTCTGCCACCTTGGCAGATGTAGGGGATTTGTAGCCAGCCACAGCTTTGCTACTGTAAAGTGGATCTATAAATATGAACTGAACACACACAGATTGAGGAGCTACTGAGCTCCTCATTCCTCGTTTGTTTACAGTGCATGATTTGGAACCATGAGCACATATTTATTTGAATTTTATGATAATTAAAACTCACTTATCCCTGATTTTAACTGGCCACCTGACTGGTCAGTGATGTACCTATAGAAAATAAAGTGTATTGGACAGGCACAGCAACAAAATTCCCTGCTAAAGAGATGATGGTGGGTAGAGTGTTACAGTGAGGATGAGGCACGTTAGGTGATAAAAAGATTAATAACTCTTGTGAGATGTTTTATTTTCACTCTGTGAGAATTTTGGCTGCTTAAAAGCAGTGTGGGTTTATTAGGGAGCTTATTTTTTTAAATGCTTTTAAGAAGATACTGTAAGATTATATCTAATTAATTAGACACATTACATTTGAGTTATTTAATTAGAGATTATTTTTCAACCGTCCCTTAAAATTGCAACACTCTCTTAATATTTTTTTCACATTTGTAATCCTGTTTATGAATGCAATCTATATGACAGCATAGACTCTTGGACTTTTTTCCTAACAAATAACACTTAACAATGAATTTCCTATATTTTTGTGTTGTGGAATAGAATTAGCATCTGAGGAACTCGTGTAACTGAGTATTCAGTGGGAGCTGTAGGCTGCTCAGCACTTCACTAAGAATCACAGCAAGAAGCAGGATAGACCACGGACAGGCATTAGATTGAATGTTTTACATGAGAACTCTTCATTAAGAAGAATTTAGAGTCCAAACATAATGAATTTCTTCTAATTATCACCACATTTTGGTTGAACTCTTCATTGGCAAAGAAGTAATTAAAAGCCTCTAAGTTCAGTTCAACGGCATGAATAGAGGTTGGGATAATCAAAACATAAATAAAGGGAATCAGGACGCTATTAAAATAAATACGTGACATGCAATTTCAGTAGTTGTTATGGAAGATCAGTTGATGTAAAAAAACCCCAGCAAACCCAAAATCCCAGGTGTAATAGCAGAGATCCAACAGGATTTCACCTTTTTGTTCGTTACTTTGTTGAATGATTTCATACATTACATAACAAAGTACCTTTTCCCACTAGGTACAGAAACGCAATCTTGTAACGCGTGGGTGATCATCCTTCTTTGAAGGCAGCTCTCAGGTGTGAATAAATCTGCTGCTCTGCCTGCCCTGGAGCTCTGCCCTGTGTTGGTACAGCCAAACAAAATCACCTTGACTTTCCCCTTCCACCATAAAACGGGTGGCTTTAGCAGTGTACAGCTGTTCTAATAGCCAGCTGCTATAGAATGGCTTCTTTTCCCCTGGTTTAGCTTGCTTATTGGTCTGCTATTCAGCCCACAAAATTGTTAAAACCTCAATGAAAGTAAAAGATCTGAGACTATTGGTTGCAGGAAGTTAGGAGACCGGGAGTGGTCCCTTCCTTTCCTCAAGCTCAGGTTTTCTTATTTGTGAAATAAAGATATGGTGAAGAGGTGCAGATGAGGAGTAAGGTGTGTATTAATGAATATTCAAAAATTAGTGAGGAAATATACTTCACAAGTCGTGTTTTAAATTTCAGAAAGGCCCTGATTGTTCTGTTGCTTTAGTGTCTGGTCATTTCCAGTAATTCTCTGACAGTGAAATCTATTGGACTTAAATACTAGAGAGGGACAGAAGCTTTTATTTTTTGGGGTGATATAAAAATATATCTCCAAATATAGCTAAGATCTGTCCCCTGATGATGGGGCTGTATATGACAGGAGGGCAGGGCTGTCTGTGAGACACCCTAGCAAGCCAGTTACTCTAGTTAGTAATTCTTTATTTTTGTCCTGCAGTGAGTTGAATCAGGTCTGAATTTAGGACACTCATTAGGCCAAAGCCTGCCATTATGACAACCCCATTTAAATCTTTTTAGCTTGACTTTATAATCACTTGTCACTGGGAATTTTAGTAACTACTATGTTTTATATTGCTGTCTTGTTATATTTTAGAACCAAAGTGTTATTGTTGCCATATCTCACATCAAAAGGAAGAAACACTTTCAGTATGGTGTAGTCTTCTATAGATAGAGTCAAAATGCTCTCTGAGTGGGTGGGATCCTAATCCAAATCCAAACCCAATGAGATAAGTGAGAATAAGTGGGCTCTAGCTAACATTTAAAATAAACAGTTACAAAGGAGTGACTTGCTTAGCCTAGTCTGTTGTTCTGCATTTGCCCATAGTTGACTTTTATGAAGTGTAACTATGCTGATCTCTTAAGAAAAGAATATCTAACAATAAAAATGCATTTGTTAGAGAGAATCTCAGATGGAAAATGAGAAAAGTTTTATGGGAGAGGTATTGTAGTAGATCATCCAATACAGTTGGAGAAAAATTGTCAAATGGTTTTTTTCTGTCTCTCTGGTGACAGGATATAACTTTTCACTTCTCAACTTCCAATAATAGGATTCCAGTATCAACAAAGTTTGAGTTGCTTGTTAGGTTTTTTTTTTTATTAGCTGAAATGTTTTTCATAACTTGAAATGTTCTTAGCTTTCAGATGTAAACAGCAAATGTAAATGTAAAGCTTTTAAAGTGTTTTATTTGCTTATTCATCCTGCTGTTCATTTTGGGGTTTAAAAACAATATCTGTAGCAGAGAAACTTACTAGTGGTGGGCAAGAAACTGTTTATGATCTTGAAATGCTCATATATTCAGTATTTTGGAGAAAGGCTTAGTATCAGTAGTTATTAATGAGGATAAATATTGTATTAATACCTAGATGTATGACCCCAACACACATGTTGCCATTGAAGACTCACTCATCATGAATTTCAAAGCCTGTATGAAATGATTTACACTGGTGTTTGAAAAACATGTTTTGGTAATAGCCTTTTTAATGCTTCTAGGGCATTTAATTGCCACTAAGTGGCACAATCTGCTGTTTGGAATGGAGAGCTGGGAATATTTTAGTTGCAAATGGGATAATGAAATGGATTGGAAACAAGGAGGAGTAATAACTGAATAGATCTGTGATATTAACCATGAGGTTGGCATCCTTTTCATGACCAGAGTGGATGGTACGTACCCCACAAGGTGGGATATCTCCTCCCAGGCAGCCGTGGGGGTTCCTACAGGCACTTGACTGCTGAAGCCTGCAAATGGCCTGATGTGGGACACACTGAACCCCTACCAGTCTGGAGCAGTCGTGTCTGATGAGCAGGCCCCATTTACTGAATAGTGGGCTGGTATCTGTGTAGAAGAGTTTTGACAGCGTTTTTATATTTTATATTTTGCATGACTCTCAGTGGTTCTGTTAATCTTGATTTGTAAAAAAAAAAAATTACAGTTCTCTAAAGTCCCAGGAACTCTTTCTGTAAACCATGGGAAACTCTACTGAAAGGCTGACTTCTCACAGAGATCAGCAATGGATTGTGTAACTAGTGAACATAGTCACTGGGAAGGGCATCACAGAGAGGGGGATTTGTAGGTGTTTAGATAAAAAATATTTATAAAAATACCTTAAAAAAAAAAAAAAAACAAAACACCCAACACATGGAATATTTGGAGTTTTTATATGAAATCAAGATGTGGTCAAAGGAAGATTTGATACTGCACATTTTAAAATGAACTGTAGGGTTGGGCTTCAAATTGCAATAGGTATGAAATCTAAAATATTCTGCTATATTTGCTTCTCAAAGCACAGACCTTTATAAGTATATAGAAATTTCATCGATGGGTTCTATAGAACTTTTTTAATAGGGACATGTAACAGCTATTCCCCAGTGATGTATTATTTGGAGGGTATGTACATAATAAACCTAACAGGAGCTGTCATTTCTCATTTCATTTTTTTGATGTATGCTGTGCTACCTGTGCTTTGCTGATGCGGTGAGATTGTGAACGCCGTTTTCAGTGTTCTGTGCTGATTCTTCCATTGCTGCTGTTCAGTTCAGCTCTTCCAGAAATACCCAGAGAGAACAGGACAGCAGAGGAAGAAGCAGTGGTCTTAAGCTGAGAGGAAATGAGAGAGACCGATTTAGAAGCTCAGGAGATTGGAAAAGTTGGTGGAACTGTTTGTATTGTGAATATTTAGCGTGCTTTCTCTTAGGCCTAATTTGTTATGATAAGACTCCTGCCAGCAGGTGAAGTATTGAAGAGCTAAGAAGGAAATTGCCCCAGGATGATGTGCAGTGCCCACAATCAGGTGATACAGTCTGGGAACAATTCCTGTTGTGCTCTCCAGCGTAGCATCCTGTAGTGTTTCTCCCAGGGATTCTCCTGGAATGGTTGGTACTACCAAAGAGAAATAATTAATATGGACTAGAAAAACAATTCCGCATACAGTGGGATATTTCAGTGAGTCTTTTCAATTTCCCAAACAAAAATATTTCCTAGCCAGCTGCACCTGTTGTTTTGCCTCTGCTGCTTCTGCACTCTGTGTTGAATGAACATTTTATTGTCATCAGCCTCATCACCCGAGTGTGCTGTGTCTCTCCGCCGTGGAACCTTGTTGAAAAGCTGTTGTGTGTCTCAATGAACAGAGAATTGTCCCCGAAAGGGTGTGTCCACCTTAAGGATACTCACATCAATTCTTTTCCTTTCAGTATTATTTCATCCAAAATACTGGTTTTCAAAAAAAAATTATCATGAAGGGCAGCCCTGTCTTTTAAAATTTTACCTAATAAGAAAAGAACTCTAAATTCGGAATGTCTTCTGAAGTTACTGGAAGTCCAGTGATGGCATTGTGTCTTGCGTGTTTCTTGCCAATATCCATGTGACTCTCCTCAGTTTTCGTTTTTCTGCCACTTAGTGATTAAGGTCAGAAAAATTATGTAGGCAACTGCGAAACATAAATTTGATACTGGTTTCCTATTAAGCAGATAATAACTCGATTGTATTCAAAACTTGATTAATTCTTATGTGTCTTCTCTAGTGTACGAAAATCTTACGAAACTCTTTAGAGAGAGAGCAATATTTGGAACAGCTTGGCCCACCTTTGTAAGAGTCAGAAGCATAGTTTGACATCTGTTTCTGATTTTTTGTTGATTATGGTTTTAGAGTTTTTATCAGATTCTATTTGGTTTTTGGGCAAGTGCCCTGGAATTTGCAATGAGCTTTAGAAAATAATCTTCTAGAATCTTTACTTGATGCTTCTTTCATATAAGTGCTTCGTTTTGCCTATGAGTGACTCCTACTGGAAATATAAAGTTTGTAGAAGATATTTCTCCATCATATTCTGAGGTAAAGATCAATGCACAGGAGTAATTTATCCGCAGTATCCATAATTGATGCCTGATCTTTTAGTAGAACATCTGATTCTTTCATAGCCTTCCTGTGACTGATACACTTAAATACTTTATTTATTGCCTTTACCTAATAGCTTTTAAAATTCTCTTGGTTTTCTGAATCATTTGCTCAGGATAGATTTTATTTTAGAAAGGATGCATTGTCATTTCACTTGTTGTCTTCCCATGTTGTGTTCTCTTGCTTTCAGGGAGAAGAAGGACTCCTTATCCTCATGGGTTAAATTACAATGTTATTTGAAATGCTGATATTTTATATTCTTAGGCTTTCTCCCTTTCATTTAATTTCCTTCCTTTTTCTTTTTTCCAACTTCCCAAGTCTTTTGAAAAGCTTTATCTATTGTTTGAAATGGCTGCTGTTTTTCTTGTCATCCCTCTTTTCTGTCATAACTGAGCTGCATCATACTCTCATGTTTTGAATTAGCTTCTGTTTTTCTGTGAGAACTGAGTCAAAACTGATTGCCTGATATCCTTTTCTTTCTGTTCCAAGAAGCAGCTGTTGCTGCTAGAAACAACAAAATAATAGACTACAAGAATACAATCACATTTTTCCATTTACTGTGTTCTGTGATCTTTTAAGTGGCCACAGTGGAGTAGAATTTTCTGTGTTTGCTTGCATCAATCAGGTAGAAAGTTGTCAGGTTATCCACTCTCTTCTGAGTCATTCTGTATTTAGTGAGGAAGAGTTTGAAGATTTTTTTCACCTTTAGCAATGTTCAAGTTCCTGTCTGATAGAGTTTTCCCATGATCACTGTATTTAAGTGGCTAGTTTTTAAATAACCTCACACAATAAGAGTGTGTTTTGTGTTACACGTGGTGGTAAATGATTTGAAAATCATCTCCAGAAATGCGTATTTTCTTACAGTGATATGGATCTTCCAAATTCTATGTTGTGATACCTTAAATTACATTCTTGGTATGGACATTCTGCCTAAACATGGCATTTTCCTAAGCCCTGCATGGTGCTCAAGAAGATGAATTTGTGCAATCAGCCCTTCCAATAAATGAGTCCTTCTCCTTCATGGCTCTTGCCAGGTCGCATGTGCCTGGCCGTGACCACAGGAGAGCTGTAACTCCTATTAAACAAATGATTTGCTGCCTGAGGAGCAGTCAGAACAGCCTGACTCTGATGAAGAATCAGTTTCTTAATGGTTTTTCCTTCAGAAGACAAGATCTTCATTTGGAGAGGATGCCAACAATGCTTTGATATCGTTTCCCATGCTTTGCCCCTCTTGGTCTTCCTTTCCTTTACAATACACTGGGTTCACAGCTGCTGGATTTGTCTTATGTGGGCCACTGACATCAGTGAGACAGGAGGCTAAATCACACTGCCCTCTCCTCAATACATGGCTCCTTAATTCACTTCAATTCCCCAGCTTCTTGGTTATATGTCACTTCTTTGGGATATTCATACCACTTCACTTTCACTTTGGAAATGCTTGTGGGTATAGGTCTCTACTTTCAATCAAGACAAGGGTTATATTTTTTAATAGTTATCCAGCTATATTTTTCTGAATTACCTCTCCACTTTAGATCATTATCTGGTACTTTGAAATTCTAACAGAATAAGAAATCTGGGTGGAGGGGACATGCCTTCTGAATGACAGATGTCTTCGCTGTTCCATGACTTTAAAAGAGGTCCATTTTTCATTTAAAAATACGCTGTCTGGGCTTTATGAGTCTCTTCTACTTCCTCAAGAATAATTTAAACTTACTGGAGTATTTCTTTTTATAATTTGGCACCTTTTTGATGCTCTCTACCTCTGAATTTGATGTTCTTACTAATTTCCAGAAATTATTATTCACATAAATATTTCAATGCACTGTGAAAGAACTTTAAGAAATACAGTAGGTTGCCTTTGTTCCTTAGATATGGTACTAACTAAGCTTTATTTTGATCAGTTAATTTGTAGTGCCTTTATCCCCCTGAGCAGGTAATTAAATGAAGAATAAAACCATTTGAAAGAAAAAGCCTTTTGCATTTTCTTCATATTTCTCAACATTTAGGAGAAGATAGAACAATATTGCATTTAAAAGGACAATAGACCATTTTAAAAAATAGAACTCTTATTGTGTATGAGGTATCACCATTCTCTGTTTGGGCTGATACTGGGATCCTTTCTAATTTGCAGTTGTATAGCATGTTCCCATATGGATGAATGCATTTGTTTTTCCAGAGGTCTCATGCAGTAAAACTCCCACTGTACATCGATGAGAGGATTCCGTGATTCCTCTTGCATCTCTCCCACAGCCCCATTCGGTGCCAGTCATCACTGCCAAAAATGTCATCTGGATTTAGTCTCCATTTCTTTTCTTTATTAGAAACATTTGCCTATCTTTAGTTCTTGTTGTACTACACCAAATAGTAGACACAATTTAAAAAAAAGTCCTTTTCAGATTTGTGAAGAATTCTGTGACATTGTAACCGTTAGTATACTCCTTTCAAAACTTCCTTAACAAAGGAATCATATTTCAAAACTTCCTTAATTTGGCCAGAATGGTCTCTGAAAATGCAGAATCCTGGTAAAATATTTATTTAATTTGAAAAGCTTGGGTCTATAGTGTTGCATGTTAAAAAATTATTTTTGCTAGCCAATCTGTATGCCCACTTATAAGTTAACCAATATCTTTTTTTGGTTAACCTTCATCTTCAATTGCCTTTTATAGACTAAAAACGTTATTTTCAGAGCTGGTCTGACTTGAGACTGCTCTTCATACAAAAGTATATGGTTTCCAACTCTCTTTTGCTTCCATAAAAACTGTTCTATTCTAGTGTTTTGTAGCCCTTACCTATTGAAAGTTGGGAAGTTTTCCCAAGGTCTAACATGACTTTCCTTTTGTTGTTCTTTGTATTGTGCACAGATAGAATAAATGATCCCTTTGCATCAGGTTTTTTGTTTGCTTGTTTTGTTTGTTTTTAAAAAAATAATTTTATTTTAGGTTGTCTTGCTGTTTTTGTGTCTGCCAACCATTTGTTTTCTGTGCTGTGTGGTTGATCATTTCTATTTATACATCATACCCTGTGCTTAGCCCAACTGAAGAACCTTTTAGATTATTATCTGCAATCAATAATATTTATCTCTATGCTCTCTCAGTAACTCTAATCCAAAATCTTCAAGTGAACTACTTCTGTGGCATTGGGAAGCAAAAATATTTGCTTTCTTTAACCTACATATGAGAGAGATGTTAATTTTGCAGTTATTTGATGAAATCAATATCCTTATTCTCCATTTTTTTCCAGGTTCCATCACTGTTTTCTCCTTTCCTAAAATGCTGTAGTCTTAGAATCTGTTAATTTTTATCATCTTCATACTGGTGTAGCTGTACTCACTTTAGTGGTTGCATCATGAAATTATAGATGAGACAATCAAGATTTTAATAAGGTGAGAAAAATAGTATGTTTTATTTAGTGTGTGTTTGGAATGATATGAGCATTGAAATTTTAATAAATCTATCTCCACTATTGAAGCGTTTTACACCCTTTTATAAGAGGAGATTGTATTGTGAAGCAAATCTGAAACAAAAGGTAGTATCTTAATTTTTATGAATGCTAGAATTTCTTAATTTTATTATTATAATGATCCATTTTCCTGTGTTTTTCTTTCACAGCACACAAAACTGCAGGAGGGTGAAGACCTGCGGTTAGCAATACCCATCTGATTTATTTCTTTTATCTGCTTTAGAATACTTTAGTACTTTGTATGATCTGTAAAGGGTTACAGGTTGAGTAAGCCTTAAGAAGCATTAAAAACCTGGTTTGATGACCAGTTTAATGCTTCTTCCAAGAACAATTTGTAGAGATTAGGATTTAGTGAGATATCATTGGAGGATTAGCAATTGCTTCTTAAGGCATTCTGAGTTGACAGCTAATGGATAGCTTTCCCCGATAGCTCTTTTATAGTCCACTGCAGCTGGATAAAAATCAATGAGCAAGTGAACTTAAGTTTGTGTATCCATTAGTTTTGGTTTTAACAGATGAGTATGACTGCCACAGTGACTTGCTTAGTATGTTCTTCCCATCTATCATTATCTAGATAACCTCAATTAACACACTGATTAATCCTCAAATTCTTCTTCTTCACTAGTTCCCTTCTGGACTGCACAATGTGTAGGAGAATGTTCCCAGCATGTCTGAGCAGACAGAACACATGCTAATCAATACCCAGATAAACAGAGCCTGAAGAAAAGGAGCCTACTTTTCCTCAGGTTTCCTGCCCTCCCTAGGTGCTAAATAAAACTTTATATTATATTATAATATTATATTATTTTTTTTTCATTTTTTTTTTACTTAATCTGTTCTACATTTTGCTATTAATTTGAACTTAGAGCTAGTAGTTGCCTTGAACTTTACTATTAGCTGAGAATTACAAAGCACCTTTCCAATGTCATCAGAAAGAGCCATCATGGTATAAAATGGCTTTATTTTTACAGATTAATAAATAGAGTTAAAAGAACTATGTAGCTGTCAATTACACCAGATTGTTGGTGAGGAAACCTCAGCCCTCATTTTGAATCTACTGGTGTTCCCATAGTTATGATCTAATTTAGGCACTTTGCTTCTTAACTGTAGCTCTCATATCTACTGAATACTGACTGGGGGGCAGTTCCTCAATATAAAAGTTAATGACGTGAAATAAGTATAATTCAATATTTCAGTTCCAATATTTTCACCAACTATGTAGAAATAAACATTTATTTATTTATTTACTTATTTATTTTAAGCTACACTTTTTAGAGGTGAAAACAATCCAAAACGTATGTGAAGAGTGAAACAAAGATGTCTTCTTTTTACATCCGCCCCTTAGCAAGAACTAGCTGTGGAAGCTGTTTCTCTGCAGCAGGCAGGATTAAACAAAAAAGGTTTTAGTAGGAAACTTATGAAGAAACTGAATATATGTGTTGAGTGAATAATATTTAAAAGAAAGCTACAGGAAAAATTACCTAGACAGCATTTTTATAGATTCAAGAAATTAATGTATGGACGAGCTATTACAGGAAACTACCAAGTAAGTCATTTTATACTACAAAAATAATCCATTATACACTTTTAAAGTTTGCTCTAAGTAATAATGATCAAGAGCTTTACTTTATAACCAAACAAAAGCCCTAGACTGCTGCTGTTAAAAGAAACATTTGCCATTTGTAGGATTTGCCTTTGGTAGGATGCAGCAGTGACACAGTGTTAGCAATGCTGAATCTGACAAATTGTTGTATAAATAGAGTTGGAATTTTCAGTGATTTTTGTAGGCTTTATGATGTCATTTCATTTGCACTTTCATTTGTTTCTTAATACTGACGGTGGATCCTCTTTGAAATACAGCATGAACTAGATAGTAAGCATAAATTCCTAAGATCTGGGTGAATGTTGCAGTGTGTATCTTGTTTAGAAACAATTCTCGCTGGTGGACCTAGTTTAGTTGATAGGTTTATATATTTGTGCATCCTTGAAATTTTAGAACAAATTGCAGTGTATAATCTTCTTTAACAAACTGGTTATACCCAAGTGGGTAGCTCTAAGTGTCTTTAACCTTTGTTTTCCACAAAAGCAAATAGTAATCCTTTCTAAGCCAGAAAAAAATGTAAACATTAGTTGTCCCTGTCTTTGGTGGTATTTGTGTCAGTAGTTTCTTTCCCTTGTTTCTATGATTTCTTACAGCCTCAGATTGCAAAACTGATCCTCAGTTTCTAATGCAGAAGAGCTGCCATCCTTCTCTGTCTTTTGACCCCCACAGCCTGGGGGATGCTCCAGGTGCTTCCGATGCCTGTGGACATGCCCTGGGCTTCTTGCAGCACGAGCCCACTCGGAGCATCAAGTGCAAGCTGAGATCTTTCATGTCATCTGTACATCCCTCTGCTATTGTCATTTCACCTGTGCCTCTGCTGATGGTAGACACCTTTTATAGCATTTTAATGCTAGAAGTAGTTCATTATTTTTAAAGCAATTCAGTGATTAATCTGCTGTTAGTACTAGTACAAGTATATTTGGCCTTAAGCACAAACTAGGTATCTAGGCATTGCTGTCTCAGTTAAAAAGAAATATAAGAGTTTGGGAAATGTTACTCTATCCGTAGGAACACAGAATCATGTCTGGAGCTTCTTTACAGAAGTGGTCTTTAAATTTAGTGCAATCTGAGCATCTCGGAGCCCTGCTACTGAGGAGCATGTGATCTAAATAGGCCATGGAAGTCCAGGTTCTTACCAGGGAGAGGGTGGTGCATCACTGATACCACAGCTCAAATACTCTGACATATTTTTGCCTTCTGGATTACTGACACTGAATTCAGGCTGTGTATAATTTCCCTTGCAGGATTTCTATAACACATCACTTGAGAATATTTGTTAGTCTCAATCTTCTGCACTGGAAATATCTTTTAATAAACACACCCCTATTTCCATAGAGCCCTGCTTATTCAATTATCTTTGTGCTGACCTAGCAATATTGAAACAAAGCCTGTCGAATCTTTTGGCTGTAGTAACAAAATGAAAAACCTGCAAAATGCAGGGAATGAAAACAAACTGTTCATCTTGGGTACAAGTTTCAGTTTAGCAAGGCAAGGTCCCCCTGTGCAGTTGGTCTGGAGGGCTGCAGGAGCTGGGCTGCCAGCCCACAGCCTTGATGAGCTTCTTCCTTGCTGCAATGCCTCAAAGTTGGTCATTACCCAGAGATTGGTTTCAGGTCATTAGCCCAGAGATAGCTAACCATCCCATACCTTCAGGTTGTCTATCACTTTGGTAATTTGGTAGGTTCGCCATGTCTCCTAAGAAATACTGGCTTTTGAGTTTTGCTGTTTTTCTTACTTCCCTACTAAATGTCAGTATCATCACTGTTCAATCTCTTCTGTTTTTTAGGAATTATTGGCCCTACACTGATAATTTTTAAGATTATCTAATTGTATATGCAAAACATCCCACTTATTACAGGGCTTAATTTCATTATATCCACATGTAAGTCCATCATGACTACTACCATTATAGTGCTTTAATTTGAATTTTTAATAAGGGCTTTGATCCTGAAAATAATTACAAGCATTCAATTATAATTGTGTATTATCGATGGATATTATGTATGTATATTATCATGCAGGGAGCTTACTCACATGCAAGTTACTGATGTATGAGAACCTGCATAATTAAATCCGTATTTTATCAACTTTTGGGAGCACTATTATTACCAGATACACAATAACATTTTTCAAGGGTACCCAATTTTCTTTTGAGCAGTAATTTGGACACTTAAAAGCCTTATTCATAGAAGGAGGGATAAGTGTGCGTAAATTATTTTGGTGTTATGGCATTAACCTTTCCTTTCAAGGTAATGTTGGTAAAATTGACTTATGGATTGCTGGTGTACATCCCTGCACGCACTTCTACTTTCCTCATCACTGAGGTGCAGCTTCTGCTGTGGGCCATTCACCTAAGAGTTGGACTTGATGATCCTTCTGGGTCCCTTCCACCTCAGACAATCCTGTGAAATATATCAGCGTACCTGTGCTTTTAGGAAAACATGAAGAACAATTACTTTACAAAAACTTTCCTGATTAGTTGCTTTTGTTTATCCCCCCCCCCGCCCCTTTTCACTGTATTTGTCAATATTGAAAACAAAATAAGGCTGAGAGAATTCTTTGCTAATAATTCAAACTTTGTACCTAAAGCATATACTGGGGGAGTTTCCAAGAAGCATATTTCTATGATTATATCTCAGTTCTCAAAACATGAAAAGCTGTTTCTAGTTCAGCTCAGTAGTTTGTTCCTGGGGAGCCTTTTTTCTCAGCCTGCCTCTCAAGTTGAGCGTTATTTCTCATGGAACACATGATTTTCTTCTCCCCTATATTCTGCCTTGGAAGATGAGTAGAATAAATGTAGCACACTTCTTCAAGTACTGATTCCTCTCTTTTTATTCCTCTTGGGAATGGAGGAAAGGACTGATGATGTCACAGATATTAACATCGTATGAAGTCTGTACTTAATTGTTTCATGAAAAAAGTTACCTTAGATTACATCGACCCTCCTTTTGCTGTGCCACCGTTACTTTAAGTCACTGATCACTGAACTGAAAGTGGTCATGATAGTTTTGTTTGATATGTAAAAACATGGTATAGTCAATGTCACAGAGTAAACATGGCATATTTTGCAGTTTAATATATAAATATATGTATGGGAATTTGAAAGCACTTAGGAGGGAATGGAGTGGGAGGTAATGCTGAAACAAGAACACCAGTGATAATTGGAACTGTGCAAGTCTGATTCATTAGATGCCAAAGAATACAACTCATTACTCGTGAAAGAGAAGTCCTTTGGATTGAAAAAATATGATTAAAAAGGGAAGTTAATCAACAAGGGAGTAATGAGGATGAACATAAATAGATAAAAATGCAAAAACTGAGAGCACTGCATGTTAGGCAACGGACAAGTGCTAAATGATATCAGAGCATAACTAAAAAGGAACAAATATGAATTGATGTAGTTTTTGTAACAAACTGTTTGGCAGCAGTGAAATTCTAAAAATGGCATAGGTCTAATCATAGCTATGTTTGGCAGAGAATGCTGGAAGGAAGGCTAAATTTATTTTTTTTTTTAATAATTGAGAAAATAGAAACTGTGTTTTACAGAAATAAGGAAAAATTCTTGATTTTGACAAATAAGTAAATAATGTATTGAATAATTTGGTATAAAGTCAGAAAATTTTGAATTGCAGGTGTAGGTAGCTTGACCCTAAAAACAATATTCCATCTCTGGAAAAGGAGCCTTCTGAAAGAGTAGTGTGGGTTTTTAATCAAATAAGGTATTGTACATGAGTTCAAAAGTCTTCTG
Organism: Dasyornis broadbenti; assembly: GCA_013397935.1. Classification (NCBI taxonomy): domain Eukaryota; kingdom Metazoa; phylum Chordata; class Aves; order Passeriformes; family Dasyornithidae; genus Dasyornis; species Dasyornis broadbenti. Next base: position 2,446,740 of record VZRN01004407.1, on the reverse strand, counting down.
AATGACTACTGATAATAAAACCCCATAAATGTGGTGATTAGTGTAAGTACAGGTGAGGTAAAGGGACAGCTGCTCGGGACAAAATCCTGGTAAAGCTGATGTGTGAAAGAGCTGCTATTTATCTGCCAGTAATCTGATTGTAGTAGTGGACAGGAAATCTTGTCTGATTTGTAACATTCTGACAGAATCTCCAGTCCAGCTCATTTGTCTTTGCCTTTGCACTATTCACTTAATTTCATCACATGGCAATGCAGAAAAAGGGAGATTGTACACCATTTGTTCATTTAAAAGTACTAAGTCAGTATATGTATGTATCAAGTAAAAGTCATATTTAATAGACCAAAAAATAAAAACCAGAACAATTGATTTCTAGAGGTCCTGGGGGAACGTTCTCAGCATGGTGTTTGCACCGGTGTATGAAAGAAAGTGCAGGTTCTTGTATCTAATGAGAGGACTAGAGAAGTGCAGATGAATGTTCTGTTTGCGTGATTGGATTCTTCTCACGTACAAATATCCTCCAGGTTTGAATCTTGACTCTTTGCACATTTTCAGTCCTGATCCCACTCAGACCTACTCAGCTAATGAGGTTTAAGATCGTTGCCTGAGGTGGAAAGACTATGGCACATCAGAATTCACAGTAATGTTGTTTTACACTTGAGTGGAAGTAGCAGTAAAGGAGTTGCCAAATATGCTGTGCTTTGCAATTAATATTTTAAATGTGTACTGAATATGTTTGTGTCTCTTACTGTTCTTCACTACTCTGTCTCTGTATTGGATGTCTCCAATAAAGGGGAATAAAAATATTTTTTTCAGTCATGGTTAAAAAGCTGTTATTCTGCATATTGCACGTCACTATTTTGCACGTAACTGTAACAGCTGAAGATTATTAGCCATGCTTGAAGTTGAATTTTTTTAATGAAAACTCTACTCAATATTTTTGTGCCGTTTTCCCCTTATCTTGAGGCAATGTGTGTGACAAATTATATCAAAAGAATTTACAGGATAACTTCTAGAGTAAAAGCTGTACTGGTATCTGGTATAGTTAGAGTTGTGTTGGTACTTCTAAAATGCATTTTCTACGTATAAAATAATGTCCACTAGGAAGGAATTAGACCTTCACTTACAATCTATTGTATATGCTTCTGCTGGTTTACGTCATTGGAATGTGCATCTTACTACTGATGTCGCTGATTATTTTAAATTTTGATTTTTGTCAGTAAATGGCATGAACCAAATCAAATCCGTGCCCTTTACAGTGAAAGAAAATACATGTGTGCAATATCCGTCCATCCGTCCATCCATCCCTCAGTTCTTTATTGTCTCTCAAAGTGGTCAAAGAAGAAATGAGTCCCCTGCTCTAAGCAGAGCTTGGTTTCCTTGTGTAGATAATTTTAAGAGTGATGAATCGGTACCAGAAGCAGAAGCGTGGTGCTTCAGCTGGAAATGTCATCTGTGTGCAGGTGATCTGTCAGTTCCCTTCAGCTCTCCGGCAGGAATACACAACAGGAGCAGGCTGCTCCTTTATTGAATGGAGCTCCCTGCAAACCTCCGCTGCAGCCCGGAGCTCAGTTCTCCTCATGGCAGTATGGGGCACTCTCCTGTGCTGTGTCCCTGCTGGATGCATGTGCTGCTGAGGCGGAAGACTTCAGGGGACTGCGTGGAATTTTAGCCGAGGTAGTTGAAATGTAAGGACCTGTATTTCAAATTGCATTATACGTGCCCAACACAGGATTACGTAAACCAGTAACAATTTAAACACCACTGCAGTCGGTGTAGAATATTCTAGAGGAAATACAGATAGCTGGAACTTCCTCATTGTATGACTTAATTACAGTGTTGAGTGTGCATCTGGAGTTGCTCTTTGCCATGTTGGTTGAAATTTACAGGGCTTCTGCATTGGTGATAATGCTGAGCTTGTCAAGTTGGAATGAACAATTGAGATGTTTTAGCTTACCAGAATGATTCATTTGTTAGATAGCACCTGAAAATTACCAGTCTCAGGGGTGATGTTAAAGAATAATTAATAATTTTCATGTAATTAACGGAAAATGCTACAAACCCTGTCACTTTCTGGTTGCCAAGGCAAGTCAAGCGGGGTGTGTTGCTGTTGAACACTGCAGCTGTGAGTAGCTGGGGTTAATAGTAGATTACTGATTTAAACTTGATTTTTAAGTGCCCTTTTGGATTGGATTCACTCAGTAGACCTTGTGCTTCAAACAGCAGTGCTGATGCTCAAGGTGCAGCTCCCTGTCCTGCTGTCAAGAGCACCTCTTCAGTGGGAGGAACCTCTCCCCTCCTTCAGCCCTACGTCGCTCAAATTGGAATGAGTCTTGCTGGACAAGAGCAGTGAACTGTGGGCCCAACATGTTGGTGACTTTGTTCCTATGCTTTAATTTTGCTTTTTTCCCTGGTTATTCTAAACTCTTGAAGTTGGGTTCCCAACACAGTAAGGTGTTTTTGCACGGGAATTCTTTAAAATATTTCTCTATTAGATCATTAATTTCTCTGAAATCTCAATTTAAGAACAGTTTTCAAGTAAAATTCAAGATGCAGTCACTGTCAAACACTGTGCTCATTAGTTGGGTCTGGAAATCAGGAAGTGCTGGGAACTCTGAAAAAGTAACAGGTTTGGAGCTACTAGGAAGTCTTTTAAAGTGAGCGAGGACGGTCAGGAAGCTCTAACTGGAGTCTTGTCTTCTGTCTGGAGAATGCTGCGTAAAAAACTTCAAACTGTGACTTCAGACTAGGAAGAGAAATACTTGACTTCTATAGAAAGTGGTAAAATCCATGTCAGAACATCTGTGGGTTTCTCTCTTAAAGTATTGCAGACTTTTGTATCTAATTATTTAAGGTCCAGCTTCTGAAATTGGGTAATAATTTAGTGAGACCAAAAATACTATATTTCAGTGGGAATTTCCAACTGAGTAATTACTTTGAAGCCCAGAACAAATGAAACTCATAGTAATAAAATGATCTGATGTTTGAATATTTGCTGTTGCAAGACCTCGTTGTAGATTGTTTTTCCTTGTTCTTATGCTCTCTTACCATTGGTAGCATTAATATAAAAAGGAAGAAAAGTGAAAGGACAACAGCACTTTAAATGTAGTTTGTAACATTTAATATTACCAACATCTCGGAAGATCATAGCACCTTTTATCCAAGTTTGTTGGCACTGAAAGAGCACCATGCACAGTTGGTTCATAGCATAATTTATACAGGTATTAATGAACCTGGAGGTCTCTTGCTCAAAGAATAACTTGGACATTGCTGCAGCTGTAATCTCTCGATGTGAGTTGTTGCTCTTTCTGTCATGGAGATGAAAGTAGGAATAGGAAATTGTGTTATGGGGCTTTGAGGAGAGGTGACAGTTATTGGTGCAATGCCCAGGATAAGCACCTCGTTTTTCACTCAGTGACAAGGTGTGTAATAATAATTGTTCAAGACAATTATTGTGCAGTCTGTGGTCTGAAAAAAACAAGTTTTTTCAAAGAGCTAATACAAAGCTTATTTTTCATAGAAACCCATTTAGTATATAAATATTCTGTGCAGAATTTATATAAACATTAATATTTTTTTTCCTCATAACATTTAGTTCTCTAAACATTACAACAGAATTATCAGTGAAAAGTTAGAATGTATGACTGCCATTTCATTTGTTATCAAAGTTATTCTAATTTTATCTGTTGAAGAAAAATGTGTATAATGAGGATAATTAACAGAAAGTTGGGTCACTGGCCAGTGTGATAAAGTTGGCATAAACGAAATCCAAGTCATTACTGTACACACTTAGTGAGTATTATGGTTATCTTCTGCAACAGTAAAACAGGTGTCACCTTCTTTCAGACCTTCCCTGTAGGATGCTACTTTATTTAGTTGGGGAAAACAAACAAGCAATAGAAGCATTTTTAAATTTTAAGGTGAAAGCTGAAAGTTTTCCTAGCTCATTAAAGACCCAGACATGCATGGAAACATTAGGAGAATATTACCACTCACGCCATGCTGATGTGTCACATGTTTGAAAGCAGTAAAGACCTTATATATTCTGAAACCATCTTAAGTACTCATTCAAACACTCCCTGAATTACAGAGGTAGAAAAGCTGCAGAATAATCAAGCTGAAGTGCAAGCAACAGCAGCATGTCCTTGCGTACTTTTTATGGAGACCTTGCAGAATCATTCTGTGACTGGCATAACAAATCAGGGAAGTAGGTGTAGGAAGGAATATTCTCCATATCTCCATGCCCTGCACTAGAGAGACATAGAAATTAATCTCGTAATTCTTTCATGCTGGATCAAAATATGTAATTTTATAAGCCATGCTCTAAAAGTTTTCCTAAGACAGCCAAATCACTTAGCCTATAAATCATAGTGATTTTTGGGAAACTTGTATTTTTAATTGCAAGAACACTTTTAATGTCAGCAGGCCAAAGTTGTGAAATTGTTTTTGGCCATATTAGCTGTAATCTTGAGTTAAAGATTTCATGTGCTGGAGTCCATGTAAACATATCAAAATGTGCCCATTGAAGCTCGTAAAACTCTGCTTTTGTGTCCTCTTAAATAGACCTGAAAATATTATTTTACTCTTTTTTAAGGGAAGACACTCTTACAAAGTTTGATGAGAATCCATCCTTGACATGTTTCTTTTTGTTTTATGCAATTGTAAAGAAAGGGTGGCTATCTTTAATATGTCACAGGGAAATTTTATTTAATAGTGACCCATTTTAATGATGTGATAATCACATTGTCCTACTATTATCTAAGTAATAGCGCTAGTCATTTCACTCTCACAGTTACATTTAATTTTTCCTGGTTTTTTTTTTTAAACTCCTTTTCCAGTATTCATTTGCAGATTTTAATATGTTGTTCTGCATAGCAAATTATTCCTTACTAATCCCCTCTTCACAAGGGATTCTTTCTTCACAAATCAATATCTTCAAGATGTTTGGGGAAAACATTCTTTTTAATTTTGAATTTTTCTTTTTTGGCATCCGCTGGCATGTATATTTGAGTCTGTTTTAGCAGTGATCTTATCTCTATGAGTGATTGCAACTGTAAAGATACACAGCTTGCTGAAGTAATTAACAGTGTGAAGTGGTTTGTAATTTCAAATAAGTATAATATTTATTTTCAATTACTTCTTTAACACATCATACATTTCTGGTGAGTTTTAATGAATCTAGGATATCAATTCTTGAACACCAGAGGGGAAACACTGTTTTCCCTGCTCTACTCAGTGTGTAATGTGGTTCATTTTGACCTGGAACTGAAATAAAGAAAGATAGATAGACAGACAGATAGATGATAGATATGAGACAAGAAAAATAAATGTTTTCAAGTAGTATTTTAACTAATGAAAGTACATTAATATCATCCTTTCAATAGGTATTTGTTTGCCTGTACTTATTCATCAAAACAAAACCCTTGTTAATGCACTCCTGTTTCTTAATAGTTCCCAGTGTTGTCGTGCAGAGTTGTTCTAAATTCTGGACTGCTCTGTGAACTGGAGAGCGTAGAACTGAAAGGGAAGGGTTCTTTCCATCTAAGCTGGCCTCCTTTGCAGTGGCTCACAATTCCGTTTGTAGTAGAGCTTGGCTCAGTACATCCACATACATCCAATGCACTTTGTGTTTTATCTTGCAGTGACTTCTTCAATGTAAATTTGGGTGCTTCTCTGTCAGAGAAGGACTGGCTTCAACCAGCTCTCAAAACAGGGATCAAAGTCAACTGCCTCTATTGTTTCATGACCCTTTTAAACAGGGAAAATTATCTTCAGTTCCTTGTCCTGGATCTGGATTGGGCCACCTCCCCCATGCCAGATATATTTCTATTTAAACCACTGAACCACGTTTCAGTATTGTACAATAACATATATATGAATTCACTATTCTCACATTCACCAGAGATGAGTTATTTTTGTTTTGTCTGAAGCCTATTTTCTTTTATTCCCTAATATATTAATATTTCATAAACTTACAAGGTTGTTACTTAATTTTGTTAATAGACTTCTGTCATCTGCCAGAAATACGACATGGAAGTCTTTGTGCAAAAAGCCACTTATTCAGCGTTCTCTGTTCATCTTGCATTAATTTTTCATGTATATGAAATGTATCGATGCGATTTCATCCTTAATGCACGTGCTTGCATCTTGTTCCTTGCTGAGGCATTTTTTGTTGTTTCAAACAGCACTTAAAAAAATTACAAAGATAATTTAAAAATGTTGTGGCATTTCAGGTGATTGCATAATTCAGAGGGAATAAAACAGTTTGAAACTGCTGTGAAGATTATAAAGGAGTCTTCTTCAGAACAGAGGATTCTAATTGTTTCCTAAACATTTAAAATATATATTAAAAATTACTTAGTTTGTAAAGCCATTAAAAAAGCTTTTCGTATGAAAGTTAGCTGTGCAAATCTGAAATATCAAAAATGAATGAGTTTAGGGGTCTGGATAGAGATTAAGGAAAGTAAGCTGTGCAGTAAAGATTTGTTTCCATGCTCCAGTAGGTGAAATGAAAATAGGTGGATGGATATCACTATAAACTAGTGAAAGGAGTAATATCAACAAGCATTTGCAACAGAGAACACTGGAGGACAGAGAC
>VZRN01004407.1:2398394-2440120 GCA_013397935.1 Dasyornis broadbenti | reverse complement strand
AGACTAAACCACCCTGCCCAGCAATTTTTTTTTTTTTTTCCTTCCAGTTCACAAAAAAAAGAAATATTGGGGATACCTCATGTTGCTACTTTGTGCTCTGTGGAGGGACTGGAGAGCTCTGTGTTTACTGCTGGCCGTGCAGTGTACTGCATGAGAAGAAATACTAAGATAATCATTGTGGGACTAGAAGTTTCCTAAACTAGAAGTGTGATATGTGTCTGTTTATTTGCTGAATGCTTAGACAATAAACAAATGGGCTTGTACTCTGTGTATTTGTTATAAAATTAGAGGCTTTTCTGTTTAATCCATCTAAGAAAGGAATTATGAGCCCTAAAATATTAATTTTGCCAGACTCTATCAAGGATTTCAATTCAGGGAACTTTTAACAAAGGTCTCGCTCATTTTCTGGCAGAGCAAAAGGTGCAGCTGAGATAAATGATGGAAGAGACAAACTCCAGCCTTTGCAACCCAGCAGAGTCAGGTGTGGTTGCTAGGGGGTGCGGCAGTTACCATGAAAGGAGCATTTGTGTGTCTACTTTATAAAGTGGAAGAGTTTAAACTTTTGAGAGATTTGCTAAGCATATGGCAAAGTTCTCCCCTGAAGCTTATTGACCCCATAATATGGTTGCTCTTGGAAAGATTGCTGTTACTTGGGCATGTGCATAGTGGTTTCTCAAAATGCATAATAAGGTAAAGCTCTCCACTATAGCGGAGAGGTAAAATGAATCCATAAAGTTGAGTCTTATAAATATTCACTATTTTGACTGGCTAGATATTTCACCTGTTTCCTGCAGGATGTAAACAGGAGAGAATAAGAATTGCCAACAAATCAAATTACAGAACATTGAAAGTGTCAGAGTGGTAGTGTTCATTATGCTCATTCACAGAATATATGAGTCATTAAAATTCTGATATTGCTTCAGAAAGATAGAGTTTGTAATGAGAACAAAAAAAAAAAGCCTTTACTTGTGTTTCTCTTTCTGGCAATGATTGCTGGGAAAATTAAGGATAATACCAAAATGATTACCTGTGTCTCCTGCAGTCTTAGCTTTTGAACCCAAAATGCCTTGCTTAATTGAAGCGCTAGGAACAGCAGACTGAAGAGATGCAGTAAGAAAAGTTCTCATTTTTTTTGAATTGCAAACAGAAGAATAGTATTTCTTGTTAACTTCCTCATGGTTTCAAGCTTCTCTTTTCTTAAGTGGTTCTTCTTTTTAAGAAAATTATATTTTGAAAGCTCTTAAATGTTTTCCATCTACAATAGTTTTTTTTTTTTTTAATTTCAAATGATGCAAACATAGCTGAGGTTTTGCTGGGTGCACTTATTTGTTACAAACACACTGAAACTCCTTTATCCAAAGCCATAAAGTCGGGTGGATTTAATCTGACCCTTTTTTATTTACAAGTCAGAATGGACCAACAACACAAGTGATTTACTCAGACTCATGCCTTACCCAGCAATGTGTTAGTGCTGCTGGGGCTGTCCTGTCAGCTCTGAGTGCAGCCTCTCTCCTGGTTTCCTGCACATCAGTGATCCCTTGGCATGGCTCTTTCAAGTGCTGCCTTGAGCAATGGCTCTGCTTCTTTACCTGCTTCTCTTGAGGGCACAGGTTTGTACCAGAACAGATGAAATGGCTGTTCCTGCCCTTGCCTCTGGCTGTCACTGAGCTGTTCCACGCTTCACACGCATTATGCAACTTTTCAGCATCAGCTGCTCTCTGCAAGGGGTGAATCAGAACCAGCAAATTTGTGCAGCTTCTGAGTCTACAATGCTTAACATTTAAGCACTTCTAAGTGGTCTGTTCAGGGCACTTGCATGATCCATCCCAGGTTTCTGACGTACCGGTGCAGCTCTTCACCTCCAGCTTTGTATTTTAAGTGGCAATAAAATACTTCACATTCATTTTATAAACTTGTCTGTCTTGAACAGTCTAAAATCCTGGAGTTGGAGCTCTGGGAATATTTCCTAAGTCTCAGTGGGGAAGAAATACAATAGCAATAGCTATTTTTATGGTTTTTTGGAGTGCTTTAGTAATTTTCAAAGATGGTCTGCATATTATACAAACAGTTGAATTGTTCTGTTTCTCTTGTGCAGAAAAATCTCTACTTGGAGCTATCAACTTTTTCACCTTACTACACATGTCCCCAGGTTGTCCTGTGTGCAGTACACTTAATTTAGTGTTTGAAAATGTGCATTTCTTGTATTCTGGTACTATGTTCAGAATTCAGTTGTAGATTGTGACAGCAGTGCTGAATCTAACACGGTAAAATCATGTAGCAGATACTTAGAGGGCCAGGAGAACCACTTATTTACAAATACTAGAGGAAAGGTGGCCACTCTGCATGAATCCTGCCTCCGCAGTAAACAGCTACTGGATAGTGAAAAAGCACCTCTCCACATAAAATCAGTGATACAGGGAGTGAAATGCAAACTAATTGCCACCACAATTTTGTTTGTGATTAATTTTAACCAAGTGTGTAGAACAGAAAAGAGTTACATTTAAAGAAAAATGGAATGCAAGAGTTTTTTTCTTATTTAATGGGTTTCCAGTCAAGAAGATTTGGTGCATTAGATATCCAACTCTAATATGGTTTTTATTGAAAATTGCAGAAAATGTTTGTATCCAACTTTTTCAAATAGCCTTTTATTTGAGAAAATCCAAGCATAAATATTAGAGATGATCTCTGGGCATTTTTAAAGTGAGAAAATAAAATGTGACTGCTTACACCAAATTGTGTTTGTAGATGGGATGAACACAGCTCTTAAAATGGAATATATTCACTGGAGGCAAAGGCATGTTTGTGTTTACTGATCTGAAGTTTAGTGACCTATCATAAAGGTTACATTTCAGTGATCTTCAGCAATTTTGTAAAAGGAAGATTATTATTTTTTTTTTTTTTTAATGCTAAGGTATTCAGGGACTCAGGTTTATTACTATATTGTGTCAAAAAAATACAGATTTGTTCTTAAAATGTGCTTGTGCAGAGGAATAGGAAGAAAAAGATGCAGTTTTGTACAGTGCATTCCCAAATGTTATAGGATACAGTCAGTCTAAATCTGGAATAACTTTAAAGCAGTTACATTCAATCACTGTCAAGCTTGCTGTTCACTCTCTCTTCATGTCAGACTTCCACAGTTTTGTCAGAATAAATATGTTGTGTAGTGTGACCTTCATGATCCAAGAATCCAGAAGAAATAAGACTACTTAGGCAAAGCAGGGATGGCAGTAGAGACACATGGGAATGGTTTGGCTTCGTGGTCAGTGACCATGGCGACTGCTGCACACTGAGGTGCACGGGCCACTTTGACTTTGGGAGGGAGCATTTAGAAGCCACCATATGTAAATGTAGCTTTACATTTTAAGGAAATGTAGAATTGTAACTTATTTTCACTATTCCAGGAGAAAGGAATTTGGATATTACTCTGGAGAACCCTATATTTCAAGAAAACGTAACTTTTTTCTTTGGACCTTAATGCTTCAGAATACAGAAAACCAGATTTATATATGGGAAAAGTCTTCTACTGTGTGTCTAGGATATATTGTGACAAAGTTCTGTAAGCATGTGACTGTGACAAGTTCAGGGGAAGGGAGACAAAGAAGGAAAATGGACTGAGAGGTGACTAAAGGATGGTGAATATGCCATGACTGTCATTTTCATGTGCTTCATTTTCTGTCACCTCTGTCTCAAGCTTTTAATCTCAGCTCTGTGTAAAAGCTTAGGTGAATTATCATGTACTCTCTCCTAGGTCTCTTCACTGACAAAAAAGAAAGTTTAGTAGACTAGTTTAGATGCTGATGTGTACCCAGTAGGTGTTGGTTAGAGGAATCTCATGCTTCTTTCTCTTAAAAATGTTAATTCCAACACAGAAGCAAGTCCTCAGTGTGTGAGGCAAACACATGAACAATAGTGGCAGGTAACTAGGAGGCGAGAGGTGGGACAGAGGGGTGTTCTAAATCATTTGGGATGTTCTCAAACTCTCTGTCCTGGCAGTTTAAATGATTGTAAATTTTTTTTTTTAAATTTCCAAGGGTATCTTCAGGTCTTCTGGAGTAATGTATATCATATCCTTGACTGGGGTCTTTCCATGTACAAATGGTCCATTTCAGAAGTTAGTTTCAGAGGTGAGAGACAATAATTCTTTTGCTTATTCTCCCTTTGTCATCATAGAATCCTTGAGTTTATATGTCCACCCCTCTCCTCTGACCCTGGCTGTTACCATTCATGGCTTTGATTCCAGACTCTGAAATGAGGTTTTTGATATTTTTAGTTTTGTCTTGTTACCTTCAAACAGAAGGGGAAACATTTTAGATTATAAAAGCCATTTCTTTTGTTTGTTTGTTTGTTTGTATACCTTCCCTGGGAACTTACAGGTTACAAATTTACAGAAGCCCTTTGTGCTTTTGGAATGCACACACATAAAGTTAGTGGTTGCTGTTTCTTTACAAAATACAAGTGGTCAGCTGAAATCAAAGGAGGAAATAGGTAAAACTCAGTCTTGTTTCCTTTCACATTTTCTTTTTTTATATCTCTGTGAATTCATTTATAATGCATGCAAAAGGAAAATAAAATAGATCCATAGATTTGCAGGAGACTGATATTCACAGCATTTTCATGTTGAACTTTTATTCTTTCACTTCTAATTTTTTGTGAAGATCAGACAAAATCTGTGCTCCGGATACTTTAGCTTCTCATCGTCATGAAGGTATTTCTTTTCTGAAGAGCCGAGTTTGGGTATAATGGCTGACATATGGTAAATCCAGAGCTCATCCTTTCCTGGAGACAGTCCTTGCGAGTGTTAGCTGGAATTCCCAGCCACAGAGGTGTGAATTGTGCCAGCTCGGGCTGCTCATGACAGCCCATGGGGAGCTTTGATGCAAATTTGAGATAGCACGCCCTAGGTCAGATCTCTCTTTCTTCACGTCAGCTTTAGAAATTATTTTTGAGTTCATAATTTCTTTTAAATATGCTCCAGTAGGAAGTTGTCTGGTTGCCTTTTTTTTCTCCTAAGGTAAAAATGTGAATAAATCTCACAGACACTTAGGGATTTTTTGCACTAATGTTTGTTTATGGGTGTTTATTTAAACATGAGAATTATTAACGGATAACTCTGTGGTTTTCCTCATCATTTACAAAAGAAAACAATTCATGCAGCCTGCCCTTTTAGGTTTAGCCAGCCAAAAATGACCGCTGTACTGGTGAACTTGGTTGCTGTAAGGTCTGTGTGTGTTTGTTTCTGTTTGTATGAAGGATTAAGAAAAAGGAAGATCCTAGAGATAAAATTGGAAAATATTTCATTTAGCAAATCATCACACTCTTCCCAGGTAAAAACCAGATACTTTGGGTAGTTTCTGACAATATTCTTCAGACTGAAGGCGGTTTTCAGAGATGAGGGGCAAAAAGCAGCATTTGCCCTTTGAAGAACAGTCTTTAGTACTCTATCCACCTGTCAGTGCATATTCACAGGTGTCTCTTCTGCTTATGAACAAAGAGAAAAAGACCAGAATTAATTCTAACTTGAATAATTAAGTCCTCGGAGTCCCATAGCTAATAAAAGTACAAGAAAGATCTAATCCAAACAAAAGAAAAAAGTTTCACTGGCCTTTGCTATCAAACTGGTTTTTCTTTTTATTCCCCTGAAAGTCAAAAATATGTGTACTTTCAAAAATGTTACATTTCTTTATTCATTTTTGGTCTATTAGATCTATTATTAATATCATCTGTAAAATGCCAGTTTTTCTGTTATATGCTTTCATTTTCTTCAGTCAAAATGGTTGCATTTTGTCACTGTGTGCTTCCTAATAGATTAATGTTTGAGTGCAAGATGCAGAGCATGAGCTCTGGAGACTAAATTTTTGTTCACACCCTTACACAGTCCTCTGGAGAGTATTCTGCCTTTTCTGCTTTCCTGTTTCTGTCCCATTTTATGGTGGCAAAATGTAACCCTTGAAAACTAATTAAGAGCTCTATGCTATTTTATTGCTTGAAGCTTTTTGTGCTTTTACAACATGAGTATGCGAACGCTTTATTTTGGGTTCTAGTTACATAACTTAAAAAAATCTCTTTACTGTATTTTACAATAGAATTGGGAAGGAGTAGTTCCATGGAAATACATTTAGGTGTCATTGTAAGGCAACCCTTAATGCAATGTAAGCAGTTTTCCCAGGCTTAGTCTCACTTAACATCTATTTTATTTTCTGCTCAGGAAAAGACTTGTGTTCAAAACTGCCATGTTAGTTGAAAGCTGGAGATGGAAGAAAACAGATTACTCATAGCTGGTGCAAGGCCACATGATGGGTGACTTTATTTTTAGAGTAGGCTAGCGCAGTCTAATCCTGGGATGTTGCTTGGAAGAAGCATGCTTTGCATGAAGCAGTTACTATTTAGGTTACATTCCTACATTATTAATAGTGCAACTGGGACGAAAATCTAACAGGTTTAATATTTATAAAACCCTCTATCTGGAGGTGCCTTACTACCCAAAGGAAGAATACCTGCTCTGTTGCTGATTTCCATGCACACATGTAGTTCCATGCTGTGTTCCCATCCGAGCAGAAGAGAGCCCGTGCTGTCTGATATTAAACGTCCTGAGGGAGTGCGATGATGTGAACCCCTCACAAGGACTGAGCTCTGAGTAAAATACTTCACTAATAAACTTTACATTGAAAATCTTAGCTATGGATAGGAGATTAATCAGCATTATTTGTCCACTATATCAGCTACTTCTAGCAGCTACTTCATTTCATTACAGTTTACCTCAGTATTTCTCAAATGAGCAAGCTGATGGTCAGCAGCTTCTCACTTATTTGTTATGTATCATAATTTTCAGCCATTCATTTTCCCTTGTGTTTTTTCCATAATACAGGGATCGTGGGGAATAATTTCAAAAAGCACCTGAGGTGATAGTATGTTACTGACCTTGACAAACTGCTCAGCAGTGCTTGTATTGAAAATTACACGTTTAGACAAAATATTTTAGGTTATGTGAAAGAACGTAAACTCTAGTTTAAAATCTAGTATGATAATGCAATAGAAATATATTCTCGAGAACTGATTGGAAAATGGAACTTTCTGTTGAAATAAGATTACACTAATTTGAAATTTAGTATTTTTTCAGATTTTGATAACTGAAAGGAAATGGGCCACCTTTATTTTGTTTAATGGAACATTTGGCTATATTACGTCTATACTTAAGCAGTATAACTTTATAGATTAAATCTTACAGGTTACGCTATTTTTAAAAAGCACAAAAGTGAACTGAAACAGCTTTATCTTTTATTGAAATAGTGTTTTCATTTTTAGTTAAACATGATGCTGGAGAGCCTATGAAGGATGTGTGTATTTCTCCAAAGCTCATGGGTTTCCATAGATTTTACCACAATACTTTTTGAGATATCAAAATGAAATTCACAAAACCTTAACATGGTTCTCTAAATTATCCTATTATTAGGCTGATTTAAAGATTAAATAATATCTAAATGTATCTGTTTATGATGGAATCTCTTTCTATCTATATTAGGCAATCCCACCTACTGTAGGAATAGGAAGGTGAATTTCCCATGTTTCACAAAAAGTTTTAAGGATACCCATCATCCAACAATTAAGAAAGTTGAAAATAGAGTGCACATAATTGTTAAAATGTATTTTTTCTTGTTAAAAAAAGCAATTTTGATTTTTTTTCTCTGCCAAATAGAAGACTATCTCCCTGTGCTTTTCTGCTGTATGAGGTGAGTGCATGCACTTCCCTAGCTGAAAATACTGTCAGCCTGTGTGAGAACAAACCAGGCAAAATCACCTGGAGTCTCCAAAAGGAGTAAGCAGAGTGGATCCCAGTGCTTTTCTGGAGTGGAGGAAGGTGCAGAGAGGAGGGAAGTGCTGCTGAGTCTCCTCTGCTGTTGAGCTGGAGATCAGTCACTGAAAAAGTCATGTCCCACTAAGCTGGAAGTCACTGTATTTTTCCCCCAGATCGCTGGATGTTCATAGACATGATATACATGATATTCTGCACTATATCAGGAAATGTGATGATTTCTTTCCCCAGATTTCATGCTTTTGGAATACTAAATAACTGTTGCAGTGTTACATGGATTTTTTGAATGGCTTGTAAGTTTACTTACAGTCTTGGAAGTAGTTGTTGCATAATTCTCTATCAGACACATTCCCAGCAAAATATGCCCAGTTATTAAGTGACTATGTATAAATTTAAAGCCTACGGGTTCTCCTTCTTTCCCTTGTTCCCTTTTCTGTAAATTGTTAATATTTAGAGTCTTAAATGACATCTTTTTTCTTTTTTTAATTTTCTGTTTTCACTCTTGCATCCTCAATTGATGCTATCTTGCTGTGCGGTTTTTCAAAAGAAGTTTCTCCTTGATGCATTGGTTCTACGTGCCAAGAAAAATCTGTCTGAATGAAAAATAATTAAAATAGCATAGTGAGTTAGCCTGTTAGGCTGCAAAAATTGGCTTTCATTTCCTAAACCATTTTGAGTGACAGTAAGTGTTTCACTTGAATTTCAGGGCTCTGATGAGTCACCTTTCATGTAGGCATTATGATGGCACTGTTGATGCCTCACTATGACAGTCTTAATATAGCTCTAATTATGCTGAAACTACTCAATAAGTAAAATCATTGTATTAATCTGTATGTTTTCTTTGCAGGCTCCCACGGAAACAGTCAACTCTCTTCTTTCTCATGTTCACTTTAGTCTTAACGCCACACTTTCTCAGGGAGAGGGGAGTGGAAGTATCAGATGGAGTCAATTCAGAAATCCTGATTCATACTCGGTAGCCGCTCCTCTCCTTCATGCTTTTCATTTTCCTCACAAGAATTTCAGTAATTCAGGTACAGCAGCCACTGTACGGCCACTGAACTCGCTCCTGTACCTGTCAGTCAGAGATAACAGGTCAGCAGCAGCAGCACTGGTAACTTCAGTAACAAACTCTCCTGTTAGTCCTGTCTGACGGAACAATTGTATTGCCTTTCTCACACTCTGATCTAATTCACAATGCTCCTGCACACAGTTAGGATACACTGAAGCACATGGCTTTGAAACTTCAGGACAAATATCTTATATTTTGAGAAAATTTATTAATCTGGACTTCATAATTAATCATTTCATCGTTTGGCACTGTGAAAGTGTGTAATAAAATGTGGAAGGGTTGATTGCCCTTTCCTTAATTCTTGAAAGGATAAACTATCTTAGTAGAAGTTCTTTAATTAATTGTGTAGGTACCTTGCTTAAGTCTTCAAAGTTGTCAGAGTTGTCAGGGTCTCTCTGGTGTCTGATACGTATGTAAATTTACAGAATGGAATTCGAATCACATTGGCACCGTGGCTAAAAATGACTAAGCAGAGGTGTTCCCAGATATATTATATCAATAAATTTAAAAATTAAAAAGTGTTATTAATTCTTAAATTTCAGACGGGTGTATAAATGACTTTGATTTGAACTTATAATGCGGCCAAAATATTCTGTTGAAAGCTTTTTCTATACATTGTGATAATTTTAATCCATTTGAATATTTAGATTTAGATTTCTGCCTAAGAAGTTAAGTGCAATGATAGTCCTTTACAAATTCTCAATGATCAATATATTTCTTTCATTTCTTGTTACTGGTCTTAGATGTGAGATTGATTTGCATTCTCTCAAAGCTTAAAATGCCTATTTTATATGAAGTGTCCAGTTGGGAGGAAATCCTGCCACTGCTCTTTGCACTGAACTTTACATTTTCACTGTTATTGAACTGGTAATTCTGGGTCTTTCTCTTTTCCTGAGCTCACATTTGGAATCAGGGTTCTCTATGTTTTTATCATCATCATCATTATTGTACCGAATACCTCTGTCCCAGGTCTCAGGGTCTGTGTGATGTACTGCCTTACAGAGCCACAGAGTATCTGAAACAGAAGGCAGCTTCTCCACCGCAGTTTCTGTGCTCCACTGCAGCGAGAAGAGTTTTAAGCTGCTCAGCTTCAGTTTTAAGATGGTCATTTTCAATCCTAAATTTATCAACTTGGATTCCCAATTTTTCTTCTGTTTCTCTATCAAAGGCTAACAATGACATGAGCACCTCAATTTAGTACATCAGATCAGCATACTCTACTTCAGAAACCCTTTTGGAAACACAGGAATCCTTGGTTACCCCCAGTGCACGAGAGACACAGGCTCTTAAAACTGCACAACTGATACTTTTGCCTTTTCCCACTTGAGATGAACCAAGTTCATGTGAGGAGAGCGATTTTGCCCCGGTTGTTGGCTCAGCAGCCAGGCTGTTGGCTCAGGTCCGCCTTGGTGGACAGGTGCTTTGTGCTTTCTCAGCTGCAAAGCACCCTCGAGTTCCCCGGCTGCGAGGATTTCCACAGAGCCTGACCGTGGTGCTCCCACTCCACTCCAGCCTCCATCCCATGCCCCACAGCAGGTGCTGCAGTTGCCGATTGTGTCCATGGGGAATCATCGTGGAGTAGGTTTGGAGCTGCCGGCTCCATCCATCCAGGGAGCAGCAGCTGTGTTTTACCCTATAATTTCCGTATCATTGTAGCCTCCATTAGGATGTGAATGTAACTTCTCAGTTTCCCCTAATTTTACCCCCGGCCATCTTTCCGCATACAGATTTGATGTAATTTACAAATTATTCTGAGTTACATATTTATTGGTAAGTATTAAATAGTTTAGGAAAACCAGGATACAAAATACCTCTTTAGAATAATTATTAAAATGAATAATTTATAAAATGAAATTGAATAAATGATAAAAATCAAAGTATGTTGAACTCGTGCTATGAATGAAATGAAGCACCTCTGCTTTTACTGAATAAAGTATAGTTTGATTTTCATTAAAATGATCTTGGTAATAATAGTTTATTGATTTGGTTCAAAATATAGAACTTAAAGAGAAAATTACTTCAAAAAATGATGATGCCTCTGTCAAAAGTATTGGCTTTAAAAAATGCCAGCAGAACTTATATTGTATCTTTCTGAATCCCTCACCTTGCAGTCAATTAATGTGTTTATACAGTTTTGTTCAGAGTAAATACATTGGGCAAAGTCCTGACTGCCCTGAAATCAATGTTAGTTCCATTCATTTAATTAGAGTTTATTGACATAAGTAGATTTATTCATCTGTGCAAGGCAGACATAACATTTATTTCACTTGCTGAACAAACACTAATTTTGAAGGTTTTTTCCTATATGAGCCTTGGTTCACACACAGCCTCTTCATTTATTTGCATGAAAAAGTTCAAGTACAGGGATCTTAATTTATATATATGTTAAGTTACAAAGATGATTTTAGTTCTTCTTCATTTCAGGCATCATTGAAGCCGATGGGAGCTGGAGGTGTTTAGTGCTTTTCAGAAGTTTTCAGTACGAAATCTAATTCTAAACTCACTGAATAAATTTAGCTATTTTTCTTCTGTACAATATGGCTTCTAAACATCAAATGAGATATACAATGTGCAGATGTGCTCTGAGCATGGTTTAGTCCTAAAACAGAAATTATGCTAAGCTGCTACCATATTTTTTTTCTAATTTGTGAGCATAATTACTTAGTGAACTACTGAAGAAGTCTTGAGCGTGGCTTCAGGCACTGTTGCTGCTACAAAGCAATTATACTTTCAAAGGGTTAAATTGATGCTATGAAACCAGAAATTAGCTCTTGCTTGTTCTTCTCCCCATCTTCAACATTAGATTAGTCCTGTGCATTTATACTTTCAGCGCTTGCACACAGTATTTGTCCTACTCGCAGCCCTTGCCACGATACAGTGTAGCTGCATGTTCTCAACAAGCTTTTAAAGAAATTATGTTGCAATTCAATTCAGACCCCCACGTTTGTTTACCCGCTTAAGGATGAATCATGCAAGCTGTCCTTCATCTGTGCAGAAAAATAAGCAAACATCATTTCTCTTGTGCGTGGCGAAGCGGTGTTTTTAGATCTGTGTCAATTACGTTATTCCAAACCAGCCTGCACCTCCCTCCAGCCAGCAGTGAAAGGGCCGGCATTTGATAATCAGCACTAACTCTATCAAATGAAATGCAGACATTACGACTGTCTTGGCCTGAAATACCCAGGTATGCCTCCAACCTTTTTCTGCCCAGGAAGCTGCTCCCCGTGCAGGTTGCACCCAGCAGGGCAGGATCCCCAGCAGCAGTGCAGGGACCCTGCTTAATGAAGATGCATTTCACTGTAACCGGGTGATCTGATAGCGTGCTTAGTGCCTCGTGTGTGCCCAAGGCAGCTTGGCAGAGGTGCTGGCTTTAGTTCTTTGATTTAGTTAGAGTAAATTTTTTTTGCTTCTCATTCGCTGACTTAGTGTGAAATTGAAAATTAGCATTTTTAGGCCTAGGGTTACACCCAGCCTTTTATTCTGACACCTGTTTCTAAGGAATTATTAGTTCTATAAAGTGTATGATAAAAAGTCTAGGTGTGAATTTTTATTGAAAAGATCTCAATAGAATACAAATCAGTGGTTTTTTTTTTGTTTTTTTTTTTTTTTCTCTCATTTGGTTTTAACACATTTAAATTAGAACATGGGCTGGAAGTTATGGCATAGAAGTAATTTGACAGAATTGGAGTTGATGTAGAATGTGTTGCATATGTTCTTCCTATGTAGCTAAAGGGAATGAATATGGTTATTTCATAGCTTCTTGTTTGTCTGGAATATTCCTTTGAGGACTAGGTTTTCTCAGAGTTAACTGTGTGGGATCCTGCTATAATTCTAGTTCACAAATATCATTTTAATCCCCTCGTTGGGCTAAATAAAAGGAAATAAAAATACTTTCTTTATCTTTTCTATTTGTGGTGCAGATTTTTTCACAATAATCCATTTGTCCGGGCTCTCAGAACACTAAGAGCTCGAGTGATTTTGCTGAATCCAATTAATACACACATAGTGTGATTAGGGATATCAAAACAAATTATGAAAATCGAGAAGTTTGACATCATATTGGGCGTCTTTAACCCTGTAGCATTTAGTGTTTGAAACCTTTAGCAGTATGTAGCTTGAAGTCTCATTTTGCAATTTAAGGAAGACAAAATGAATTTTTTTTTTTTTTAATTTTTTTTTTTTTTTTTAAAGAAACAGAGACCTTAGAGATCCTTGCATTCAGAACATCTGCTCTTGATAACATAGCAGGATTTAATGACACTACTGGCACTTGAAGCTACCTTGCCTGTCTTTCCTTGAGTATCTCTGTATAGGAGGAAGACAAGTTTATATTGCTTCTATTTGAAAGGTAAAATGAATCTGTATCACACATGCAGATAAGATATGAAAACCAGTATGCAGCTTGAAAATAGATAGAAGTTGTCATATTACACTAGAAAAATGAATATTAAAAAATGTAAACCAGATAAGGTTAGCTTGGCGATTTCTACCTGCATAGGAAATACAGAGAAAATTTAGATACGCATAGAAATTATAAGCAGTAGGAATAAATGGAAATAGCAGTGTAAAAATGATCATTTTGACCATCATTCATGAGTAACAAGTAGGCTTTACTTTATACTCCAGCTTTTCTCTATCTCATATTTTCATAAATTCACAAATGTCTAATGAGGGGTCCACAAATACTAACAAATTGCCATGTTGGTGGGACAATGGGTGAAATGTTTTTAGGATAACTCGGAGTACTTATTTTGGTTTTACCCAAAAACACCTTTATTCTTTTTGCTGCTATATATTTTATGGTTGTATTAATGCTTAAGTTGTAATTAAAATTAACCTAATACTTGGCATAAAATAATAAATAGAAATGCTTATCAGGACTAACTTTTCCTTAGGTCTAGATAAACATATGTATTCATCTAGGTAACACAGAGTAAATTTCGGAATGTTTTTGACAGTTTTGTAGTCTGCATAAATATAGTTATGCATAAATAGAAGTATATATATTTATATTACATATATTCTATCTATCTATCTATCTATCTATCTATCTATCTATCTATCTATCTATCTATCTATCTATCTATCTATATTTCAGAAAAACTAACAGAATTCTTTTCCTCCTAGAAATATTTTAGCTCTTTTCTCATCAGATCTTTAAATTCTGTGTCCAGAATTAGGCTTTATATTCACTTCTTCTTTACCCAGTGTGTCCCAATAAAATCAGGAGAAAAGTAGTGGATCTAAGCTATCTTGCATGCAATGTTGAATTTTACTCTAACAAATAAGCTTCATTTCTGCTGTATTCCTTGGAAGCTCCTGCTCTCTCAAAAGCTTTCTCTGTGCATGTAATCCATGCTTTGGTATTTTCTGTGCGTGTTCACTGGGAAGTACAGCAATAACTCTTGGTGTGTGCACTTATTCTCCGATAGAGATGCTGTGTAAATTCCTTGAGCTGGAATAATGAGAGCATAAGCATCCTGCCTAACTAACACTAACACCGATTACTCTGCTCTGGCAGCGCTGTGGTCTTCTCTGCAAATTTTCTCATGCAGCTCTCATTGCCTGGCAGTAAAGTCAGCGGAAGTCAACTAGAACAAGGGCTGTAGCTTCTAGATGTGACCAAAGAAGAAATTTACTTTTCTACAAGGTATTTATTCTTAAATGTGGTTTCAAGTATCTTGATCATTCAACAGAAGTTTCTCAGAAGTGCTTTAAAAATACTATATATCTGTTTAGTTCGTGAAACATTGTTCCTTAATGAAAGCACCTGAAATCGGAGAATCCCCCTTCTGATATTATAGGTACTTTCTTGCTTCAAGGTAATATATGTTCATTATGTTCTATGAGTTACAGTATTTGTTGCAAGAAACATGGAGAATTTATCATGCAGGGATTTTCACATTTTCTGTCACAGTATTATTTTTCTAACGTATACAGATATAATTTTGCACTTCAGCAGGGTAATAGTGTCTCACGAGAATGACATGTATAGATTGAAGTTACAGGCAAGCATATGTATAAATTGAAATCACAGGCAAAAACGGGACACTGAGCTGTTCTAAACATTTCTGGTAAATGTGAGGTTGGATATGTGGCCTGATTGCTGCCCATATGTTTGAACAGCTCTGGGAGCGAGATCACCACAAGGAGATCAGGGAGGATTTAGAGGGATGATTTCCACAGCTTTGTTTGAGGAGGCAGAGATGAGTGAGAGATCTGACCGTGCCTTTTTCAAACACTGGCGCTGGCTCTGGCTACTGTAAGATGACAGGACATTGCAGTGGAGGAGGAAGGGGGTTAGGGGCTGGCTACAATTAAAACATGCAGATGATGAAAGGAGAAGGGTGAGAGATCCCTGCAGTGATTTGAGGTTGTATACATTGTATTGCATCCAAGATTAGTTCTGTGCCATCAAATAAAAGATCTTGTCTAAGCTGCTTTAGTTAGCTTCGTGTTCACTAAGGATAGACTACAAATCCTCACACATGTCCAGCTTCTGTGGCAGAGTTAGGGTAATCAAGATTTGCAAGCTTTTGGAACAAGTAAATCCCTTGTATTTATACAGACCAGATAGAAATCTCTTTGCATATAGCTTGCAGAAATCTGTATGTTTATAGCCAGCAATTCATTTGTCTCCTGACTAAATAACTACCTTTGCATTGTGTAAATAGCTGTGAAATGTCAGTTAGGTCTAGAAAGGCTTTGGTGCAGGTGAGCTGTAAACAGTGAACAGGACAAATAGTCTAATAAGGAAAAGGGTTTGGATGAAAGTATTAAAAAAACCTCATATTGAAATCAGTCTGGCATGCAATTTTCTTTTGAAAAGAATGGTTAAAATTACATAAGAATTGTTATGCTGGATTGTTAATAGTCCATTTCTCAATATATAGACTTTAAGACTAATTTCAAAGAAATGACAGACCTTCTGATGTTAGCAGCTATACAGGCTGGGAAGTTTTCCTTGAAGTGGAGGTCAGGTCAGAAAGAGAATGGAGCTGACTCCTCAATCTGCTCTGGAGGAGACAGCAGCTCCAAGTCATCATGAGGAATTGCTGTCACTGGGAGCAGCATTAGCTGTGATACTGAGTGAGGTCTGTTCTGCAGACCTGAGAAAGTTGGAATGCTGTTGTGTTAATGGTGACACCACCAAAATTAATAGAAACGATTTTTTTTTTTAGAAAGCTAAGTGAACTTGTGGTATTCCAACTATAAGTAATTATATGCACAAGATATTATTTCTGAAGGCAGCGTGTGAAAAATTCCCTGTGATTTTAAGACTTTTATTATATCCTGTAATTCCCTTCAAACTGTTACTGTTAGCTTTAGGGAGGAAGTTTTGTACCATGTAAAAATGTGCAAAGCCTTTATAAATGAATTTTCTTTTTCAGGTCATACATGTTAGCCAATTTCTTTGCAATTGCTGTGAAAGCTGATAAACCCACTTATTTCCATGCAGCTTGATGCAATTTTCCTTTTTCTGCAAAATGGTCTAGCTTTATCTGTGGTCTGTTTGCATTTAGTAAATATCTATTTTTGATTTGACATTGATCTGAAAAATTCCTGGACTGAAAAAAAACCAAAAAACTGAATTTAGATGGTATTTTTTTCAAATGAAATATAAATGAAGATAATGGTTCATCAGATATTGCTAGGGTATATATTCTTTATTGTGTATAGTACAAGCTTTCAATATCAACAATTTTTCCCATTTTGCCCATTATGAATATTTCGATCCTGTGTAAAATTAGTCTGCAAAGTCTTATTCATCAAAAACACCATAAAAAGTCTATGGCAGATGTGTGGTTAGAATCCAAATGTAATAATAAGGACTGACAATTTTATTTCCTCTTGTAAGAAAAGGCAGAAATGAGGCTGATGTGTGGATCACAGGACAGTTGAATTTAATGCAGATGCAATTGTTAAGGATCAGTCATATTTTACCAATTAAACACTCTATACAAGAATTAATCCTAAAAAAAAAAAAAACCTGTTACTGATATTAGAATCCTCAGTTATTATTTGCTGTTGTAAGTATGACTTAGAGATTCCTGTCACCTAGTAAAATCAAAGCAGAAATTATTTAAAACTCATTTTGCTTGTGTTATGGAAGGCACACAAGAAACAACTGTACTGATATGAGCTATGCTTTATAAGATGCCCTGGAGATTCCAGCCCAACTTTTAAACAGGCAAACAAAGTTAACCTAAACCTCCACATGCTATTTTCTTTTGTCCCATGTTTTCCCTTCTATTTAAAGAAAATATGTTCAGAAAAAAAAAAAATCAATCAGAAATGTTCTCCTAAATGTATAAAGAACATAATTGTTATTTGTCATAATGGGGTTTTTCTGAAGGATAATTTAATTAGGAGACAAGGAAAGGAGTCGTGAGCAGATGTCATTAAAGCCACATGTGGGGTAGTGCCAAGGCAAGTCTTTAAAGAAGACTGAGCTAATGGTCTCAAGTGTTCAAATAGTTGCTTTAATTTTGCAGTAACACTGCAACTGCAGAAAATGAGTAATTTCACTGAAGTGAGAAAAAATCAATGGTGCTATTGATGTGCCCCAGCTGAGGTGTAGGTGGCATTTAAAAGATGAAGCGTGGAGCCAAAGCTGTCAATCTCACCATAAAAATGGCCTGATTTTGCCTAGTTAAAACCCATTTGTTGGCTGAACTCTTGCACACTGGTTAGGTTTCAGGAGGTTATTTTTGAATGTCAAGCACTTGCTTGGGCAGGCAAATTTCTCTTCTTAACTCCCCAAGGTTCGTGAGGCCATCCTGTGTTTCTTGTGAGTGCTTTGCCAATTCTCATGCAGTGTGAAGACAGAGAGAAATATCAGAGTCAGGTGCTTTTTTAAAATCTTTTTTTTTCATAATAGTATCTATTTCATAATAGTATTCTGTGGCTGTTTTTGTTTAGACTGGTTATTGATTTTCTCATTTAATAAACTGGTCTAAAATGGTTTTTTATAACATGGTTGTCAGTTAAAGGAAGTATTACAGAAGACATTACTAGATCATTTCCACAAGTCCCACTGATCTAGGAGGCAATAATCGTCGCATGCCGGGGGTTTTAAAGTGCATGGCATGATGGTAGAGCAGGAATTGCTTCATCTAATTCATCTTTGGAAGATGAACTGTCTCATTTCATTTACAAGAGGAATTGAGGAGGATATTAATCAAGAGACAGAAAATTTTCAGGGCTTATTTCATTATTTAGATATGTAACAAATGAATTCAATACGGAGATCTAAAGAGAGTGGTCCTTTTGTCTCCTTTCCCTGTACTCTGGGGCTTGTGCTGGGATCTGGCTTCCTCTCAAGTACGACTGAACTTTCTGCTGGTGTTTGCTGCAGGCTCATTGGTCTCCTCTGGGAGCATCTGGTCAGCTCAGCTGTCTTTAAAGAGCTGCTGGCCCTTCCCAAACTCGTGGTGACACATGGCAGCTGCAGAACAGCTCAATGCCTTTCTTGGCAAGATGTTGAGGAAGAAAGGAGATCGTGTCCCTTCCACCCCAAGTTTCCTTTCTTCATGGCAGATAAGGAAATAAGTGCCTAGGTGTACACAAACTCCTTGTATTTCTAAATTGCTTTTTAAAGGATTGCTGTTGTGATAGCCAAGAATGAGGATGAGCATCCACCTTTGGGTCATACATTTGCAGTTAATATGCTTTGTGGAATTCCGCAAATTTGTTCTGCAGAAGACAGGATAACACCAATACTGTCACACTCCTGTTAATGTGTTTAATGTTTATTTTATTAAATCTGCATATTTTAGCAGGTGACACATTTATGCAAGGTAAATCTTGAAAGCCAAAACTGATTCAATGTATGCAATACAGAAATAATTGATTAGATTTTAAATCAAAATCTCTGACAACTTTGAAGGCATTGAAAGGAGTTATTTTAATTTTTTGTTGACCTTTGATTCCTGAAAGAACTCACTGTGGTGTTTTCACAGGAAAACAGTCAGGCTGCATTATTGTTGAATATTGGAAGTGGTGTGCTTTTGTTTTTTGGTGGGTTTGGTTTTGCTCATTTCTTTGCTTTTCATAGCAAGGTGAGTAAGGTGATGCCCGCACAAAGCATTCATTTTTCCTTGTACTGTTACACAGAAAAGTGCAGGCAGAAATACAGGCTAACAGTCAATGTTAAATATAGGGGGGGTTCATTTCAAATTAATAGAGTTGTAAACCAGGACAAGTGCTGCTTTTCAGAGGCACTGAAGAAGATAAGTATTTAAATGTTTATAGCTATCACCAGCCACATAAAAGTTAACATTCACATGTTAATGACACTTGTGATTGTATTCCAATGTTAACTTATATTAATATGAATTGAGTAAGGAATGGCATTTTCATTTCAAGTGAATTCTCAGTATTTCAGAAAATTTTATTCTCATAAAGGATTACTCCTAAAAAATTTATATTCCTGAACATTATAAAGAAAAGATACTGGGCTTAAAATCGCAGTTAGTGTGTTTGCTTGTGTGAATATATATTTCATATTTCATATTTAAATTTAAAGTATTCTTTTTTTTTTTCCTTAAAATGTGAAAGGCTTTTAAGTTTGAATTAAGTTCAGAATTCATGTGATCTAGCTTTACTTTGAAAATGTAGAAGCAGGCTATTTACCAAATCAACCTTATACTATATATGGAGTTCATTTAATCAAATTAATTCTTGTGAAAAAGATTTGTTAAGAAATACATGAAAAAAACCATAACTCTAGCAAACCCAGGCTCTGTAGGCTGAGATCTGACAGCTGGCATCTGAAACAATTGGAAGTATTTGGATGTTGCAGTCAGTGTTGTTTAATCGTGATGTTTGGAATTACCCTATCATCATCTGCAGGTAAGAAAATACAGCTGAAGAGAGGATAAGATAATCTTCATGTCAGGAAAGGCAGGAGCGATGAGGAGAATCATCTCTTCCCATAGTACGGCAGTCATGTCCACTTCAAGCTTATCAAGTGTCCAGCAGAGATACAGGTGCTCCATTTTCAGGTTCAGATTCAGAAACTTCTTGTGGGTTCTCTCCCGTTGGTTTGGGAATAGTCTGATTTTTGGTTTAAACTGCCTTTTTTTCCCTTTTTTTTTTTTTTTTTTTTTTTTTTTTGTTTTTGTTTTAGTGGCTGAAACAAAAGAAACATATATGTAAAATGTGCTAAAGAATTTTTCCCCTTCTAAACATGCCAAAAACATGAGGAGTCTATAAAATCTGGATGATGACCTGCAGGAAGAATTTAAGGATACCACACAGTTGTGGCACACGTATCTGTGGATATGGAGGCACTCTGCAGTGCCTTAGTTCAGGAGTCACTGCTGTGAGTTTCATTAAAGGACTGGCAGCTGCTTCCAGGTGAGTTTTCATTATGGGATTCCAAATCTGCCGGAACAACTTTGCCCAGTCCTTGTTCTTGTTGCAGCTAATCATAGAGTCTTAAGCACTTGGGCCTCACTGGGAGGGAGCACACAGGGATCAATAATCCCTGTGTGCTCCCTCCACACAGGGATTATTGATCCCTGCCACAGAATAACAGGATTGACATTTGAGGAGGATGTGTCAGAGAGAATCTTTTGCAATAAACCATATGGTCCTCAGGTCTCCTCTGCACCAAGTGGTTTTAACAAAATATCTGCTGGTTTTCTACACACAGCGAGAAGCAGTCTTCTGACAAACCAGAAGGAAATCCCTTTCTTCTTGTCATTCTTGAAAAAGAAGTAACGATGGGATGAAATGTGGCAAAAATTGTAGTTTTATCTGTTGCTATTCCTGAGGAGCACCAGATTCCTTGCAACTTCTGTGTTACTGATAGGGAAAATGAGACATGTTTTGAAGCCCAGAATAATCCTTGTTCCAAGCCTTTTACTTTGGTTTTTGAAATGGGTAAGTTTTGAGAAGAGAAAAGAGGCAAAAATAGACTAGGTATCTCTGTAACTGCTTTCACACCTATCTGCAGATACCCTGAGTGCAAGTAATTTGGCAGAACTGCCAGGTTAGGTGAAGAAACAATAAACAGCTTTTCTTGCACTAGGCCAGACTCTTCCAGCTAGTAAGAATATTTGCAGCTAGAGCTAACAGCCTGTATTTGTACAGACAGAATTATATCAACCTAGCAGGAGTAAGAGAGACCCAGGTACACATAGTGTTCAGGAAAATGAGAACATGTTATTTCTTGTGTTTTGCATCTAGAGGCCTACTTTATCCCATTACCAGCAGAGTTCAATGGAGAAAGATGTGGTGGGTAGAATGAGTCTGTTCCATGTCTTGCACAATTTACTTTCTGTGTCTGTGTGCCCATTAGACACACTGATTGGAAAATCCACTGGAATTTCTTCATGGAAAGCACAAGAATATTTTTGTAGGCAGGACAAACAGATACTGAAGGATATACTCTAATTTGTTGTCATGTGAAAAGAAGACTTGAGCTTTTGAGCAGGGAATTTGCTAGTAATTAGGAATTTTTGCTTTTTGTTTTTGTATGTATAAATTGAATTAAAGGTGGCGGTTCAGTGATGCATATACAGCAAGTAGGCAGAAAAGGGGTGCAGAAAAGTCATCTCATCTGTTATATCTGACTCAGATATTTCAAATAATTTTTATTTTCCCACTTCTTGTAAGCTTTTATGAAATTTTAGTCACATCTGTTCCCTCTAATTGGTAGTGTGTGGTTTTGGACTCCACAGTTTACTGAGGAAGTGGAAGTTAGTGTTAAATCCAATGAATGTGTGCTCACTTCAGTAGGCAGTTCAGGACAATGATTTGAAATGTTCCAGAAGTCACACAAAGTACAGAGCAGAGGGCAGATGCCATGTGGGCTTTTTACAGTCTTCACTGAAAGACACAAATTGGTTTCTCTTAAATGACCATGTTACTTTTCATAGTGAGGGATATAATCATATTAATGAAAACTGCCTTTGCATTTGCACAGTCTAACACAGACTTTTGCTTCTCGAATCAATTCTCATGTGTAGTAAGTGGAACAAAAACTTTTTCCCCCCCTTTTTTTTTTTCTCTCTGATAAGCAAAGTCTACTTTCATTGAAACTAACTGTAGTTGCTTTTTTTTTGGTGTCATTATTTACAAAGAGATTCAAAGCTGTGCCACTGGAGTTTTGCATGCGTTGCTGACAAAAAAGATGTTATAGGAAAATAGCCACAAGACTTTACGAAATATGTTGAATTGCATTTTGCTGTAGCAAATATATTCATTTCCTCTTGGAAAAGATTTAGGATAGTTCTGTGCTCTGTCTTACAAGACAATCCTAGAATCTAGTCTAAGAAAATAACATTTGCAAGTGCTCTGTTTGTGGTAATTTTCCGATTGCTGACAACAACAACAACAGCAACAAAACCCTACACTAACGGAATGGAAAATAGAATGAAGCAAACATGTTCAGCTTCAAACCAAACTAAATCATCAAGCTTCTAAGGCTTACAGATAGTGGTCTTCGTTCCTTCATATGCTGCTTAGGTGAGTTGGATTCTACTGAGTTTTTTCAGAAATTCAAGGGAGAAAAGCAGTATAAAGGCAATAAAATTGTCTGGGTAGAAAACTGCTTTCCATGCACATTAAAAGATCTCTGTCAATAATAAGTATTGGATAAGAATCTGAATAGAATTAAATGTATTGAGGTCAATTAGCTACATGAATTTATGCTGTGAACATAGTCGTTACTAAGCAACTAAATGATAGCCGGATCTCACGGAAAACTTCATTGTATTAAATAGCTTAAAAATGAGTGGTTCCAGCTTGTGGACAAGTCCACAAGTTTCTAGGATCATACCAGTGGTATTCCCAACATGAAGACAGTACAGACAATAAGCAGTGAAAATGGGGTCCCATTATTGCTGCTCAGTGCTCTGAAGCATGGCACTACTAAACACCACCATTCTTGCACAGCTGGTCCAGTGTTACTACCTTGTAATCAGATCTGGTTTCATTTGCTCCCTAAGTCAACTGAAGTATCCTGGCTGGGAGTTCTAAATCATGCTAACTTCAAATTTGACCTATCATAAACAAGTAATCTGTTTATTGAGGCTGTTTCTCTGGATGCAGTAAAAGTCAGTTTAGCCTTCCAATTTATAGACATTTCTAAATCTATGCCTGATGAAGATTTTATGGTTTTCCATTATGGTTTGTATGGGGTTTTTGTGCATGTGCTTGTCACTTGAGGGATGCATTTGGTGCTGGTGGCTCTGTTTTCAAGCTGCAGGTTGAGTTCTGGGTGGTGGGAGCCCAAGGCAAGAGCCCCTGAACTGTCGACTCTTGGCATGACAAAGGGCACAGCCCGGTGAGGGACACAGGTGCAGGAGCCCAGGACTTGGGAAGAAGAATGAGACTTTGGCTTGCTCGGACTATGGGGGGACAAAAGCCCAGGGGTTCCTTTGTTGGAGTCCCTCCTCAGAGGAGCCAGCTGGAGCTGTTTCTCTCTTCCTGCACCTACTCTCTTCTGAGTAATTAGCTTTACAGAACAAGAATATCTTAGACTCTGCTATGGGAAACCTGGGGTGGAACGGGTGAGGAAACCTGGTCTATGTGCATAAGGGGTGTGCAGGGAGTCAAGTGGGGACCTGTTGGGTCACTGGAGCCACTGCAGTGAAAGGACTTTGGTCCTGGCAGGGAAAGTCTGTGAAGTTGGGAGTGTGACTGCCAGAGAGTCTTGGGAATGGTCAGACTGGGAACTTTTCTTAACGTTTTTGGACTCAAAGAAGGGAAGACTGTACTTTCTCCTCAAGAATAAACACCCTACTTTCCCCCGACATTAAACCTCCCACAGGTTTGGCAGTCCTGGCAGGCGTGGTGCTGGGTGTAGCACTGCCTGGCACCACAGCTTTCTCTGTGTGCCACACAGGGCTGGACAGCCCGATCTGGCAATTCCTGATGGTGCCCTGGCACTGGGGAGCCCTCAGATGCTGATCTTCCTGCGAGGGCCCTGCAGGGTGCTTGCCTGCCCAGCACTGGGCTCATGTCACGCCCTGTCTCCTTATATCCATGGGGAAGGAGTCAGCCTGTGGGATGTCCCAGTGCAAGGGCACGCTGGGGAGGCTGCTGGGGTGGGTCTGGCTGGCAGGGCTGTGTGGGAGGCGTGGGTGAGTGTGTTGCGAGGTCTCTGCTGCTGCTGTGTAAGCCTGTACAGCCCTCCAGCTCCACCTTCCCCTGCTCGAGAGCTGGTGCTGTGGATTGCTCCCACTGTGGCGAGGGAAAGGAGCCAGCCGCTCACAGCATGCCAGTCATGCTTTCCTACCTTCCGACTGACAAGGTTTGGCTGATTTGTGAAAGCATACGCAATGCAGTCTTGGAGAAGGGTGTGTGAGTGGGGGGAGCTGGCATGAGCCGCGGCATCCTAATGTTGCAGTCGTTCTTCAGTCTCCCCCAGACAGCAGCCGCTCTTCTTGCCTGCACCAGCCACTTACTCATTCACAGCGCAAATGTTCTTGTTTGTATGACAATGCTAATTGGAAGAGCTGTTCCAACTTCAGTAGCTATTTGTTTGGTTATATCACAGACAGTAACTTCTAACTTAATAAACCAAACAGACAAATGTTCAGGAGTTGCGACAGCAATGTTAAAGTGTTTTGTTTTTTTCCCAGCGTGACAGCGTGAATGAAAAACACAGTCCCCGTCTGCAGCTGGCCTGTAAATGTTTAGAAAGAACATTCTAATAATTCTCATCCCTGATCTTCTGTAGAGTTAATTTAAATGAAAGATAGCCTAGTTTAGGGAAGTCTGTCCCTTAGTTTAGATTAGAAAATTATAATTCTCAGATTCTATGATGAGTTATTGTAGCCTCCACGTTTGTTTATTTTTTATTTTTTCCATACATATTTAAATACAAAATTCACAAACAAAGATTGAATTCTTATTACCTATCAATTTACTTGTATCATTAAGCCATCTTGATGCACTATTTGATTCCCTTTAAAAGTCACGATAAGCATGTGTAGGTTTTGTATCTTAAGCTGCGCTGGGTGCTCCATGCTAGAGATAGGATCTGTCAATGGCTGCAGGAGAGCCACCAGCAAGAAGGTGCAATTAGGTTAGATTTTTGAGGATTATGTGGCAGGTAGAGGAGAGCTTTGTGCTTTCTCCATTCTGTGCGTTCTTCTTTAAATGCCAGTGCACTTTCAGTGCTGCACTGGGACTCATGAGGACTTCAGGCATTGATCACCTCTTATTTTACAGCATGAAATCCTCAATTCCAGGTGCAGATTTAATCTCCTTTAGAAAAGGAATTGTGACCATGGATGTTTATGTCTGTTTCAGCTGGTTTATTTCAGTTTGGAAGTGAGCAGGTGAGGAGCTTGAATCTAGAAATGAATTATGACTACTTTGCTTTATTGTTGGCCACTGCGACTGTGCTTTTGACCTTAAACCAGGTTGGAGAGAAATCTTATTAGCAGTACTGGTTTGCAAATGGGTGTATCCTCTGACAACTGTAATGAAAGCCTGAAAACTGATTTTACCAGTGTTACAGGAGCAGAAATTCCTACTTTACTGTTCTCCAGCATATTATTTGAAATACAGCTTTCTCATGGTAGTGCACCCATTAGTATTAAATCATACTGTAGGATAAAGACCTTTGTTCTCCACTCCATGTTAGCTGGACAATCTAAAAGGCTGCATAATTTTATAGATGGTACTTTCTGGGAAGCAGTGTTGGGGTTAATACTGTACAGCCTGACCTAGTGTCTGTTATTTCTTAATGATTTGAATAACACATACCATTTGAAATTTCTCAGTTGGTTATTAGGCAAAAACATGCTAAAATGGGGATTTTTCTTTTTTTTTAAAGACCAATCATACTAACTTGCAGTCTTTGGGAATTATCTATTTTTTTTATTTTTTTTATTTTTGTGGTTAAACCAAAGATTTTTATCCCATCTTCATTTTCTTAGTGTTTAATGTCGCCATCTGATAAACAAAGTAAGCATAGATGTTTCAGAGGGATATAAATATTTAATAACAAAATTGCCATTCTGAGTAGTTTTCTGTAGGATTTGTAATGCAAATGTTTTCTGTTAGTTGTGCATTTGTTTGAAACTTATTGGAAGAATCTGGCAGCAGGAGCTGCCTGATAAATGATGCCTACCTGCCAGACACCATCAGATGTTTGGAAAAGGGAAGTCTGTCCCTTATGGTTTCTTAAAATTGCAGAACCAAGTTTTGCAGGTTAACACTTTTGTAAATTTTCTAATGATTCTTACATGCACAGCAGA
Source organism: Dasyornis broadbenti (assembly GCA_013397935.1). Classification (NCBI taxonomy): domain Eukaryota; kingdom Metazoa; phylum Chordata; class Aves; order Passeriformes; family Dasyornithidae; genus Dasyornis; species Dasyornis broadbenti. The sequence continues at coordinate 2,414,019 of VZRN01004407.1, read as the reverse complement.
CTTCCAGGGCAAACACAGTCGATTTAAGAGAGGAAATTACTGTGCAAAAGATGTGGTGACAGCTGAGAGAGTGCAATGAAATGTTCCAACTTCCATCAGAAATAATGACGTTCTTGGCTGAGTGGAGGTGTTTTAGCTAAATACTGACAATTTATTGTAATCAGTGAACCTATTAACTGTGAAATTTTATTCTCTCATCATGGACTGTTCACTTACTTATTTCAGATAAAAATAAATATGCGTATCATTCCAGGCCTAACGTTGTGTACCTTCCTAAAACACTGCTGTAGCATTTCTGCGGTTTAGTAAAGTGAAACACTTTTTCAGGAAGAGTTGTCTCATGATTGACAAGAATCAGTAGTTAACAGTGCTGTTCTTTATGTCAGCAGTCTGATGCTTCAGTGGAAACTTGACTCCCTCCAATTTGTTGTCTGATCAGCAAGAGAGAAGCAATTGCTTCTTCCTTGACTGGTTCCATCTTTTACTAGTGACTTTTACCATCAGGGGAACCAAATGGGAAAATATTCTTAATGGAGTAAAAATATTTTCAGAGGTGAAAATTATTTGCATGAATAGTATTCCGGTCTTGTTAACAGAATTTTGGAAACCACTAAGAATAAACTTTCTTCTCCATTGCCAACAGTGAAGCAAGTAATGGGGCTCTTCAGAGACCGACCTGTAGTGGGAAAAAACAGATTCTATACTTGAATTTTGCACAAAAAATTATTTATTTGCTAGAAGCCTAGATATATTTTATGCAGGGAGATACATCCTTTGTCTGCCTGCAGAATCATTGCAAGATTTAACTGCTATGTGACCTCTTCTGTGGGAAAGTTAAAATAATGAAAGCAGCAAGCTTTCTCTTGCAAGTCTTAGTTGTTGCTGCGCAGGATTCGTATGATCTGAAATTGCTTCAGGCACAGATGGGGCACTTGCACACTGACAGGTCATCACAAATGGTTAGTGGAAAAGTGAAGCATGAGGAACATATATAATTGAGTGTCTTTGGGTCTAATTCTATTCCCATTGAAATGGAAAAGAAAACAATTACAGTTTGCTTACACAAATAAGAATCACGTTTGGGAACTACAACATCACACAAGGGAGGTGCAAAGGGAGTTGAGTGCATTTTCTGCTTCTGTGACTTTGTCTTTTGTGTCAGGAGAGTAACTGAACTGAGATGTATTCAGTAATTGAAAGTTCTCTACTAGAAGAATAGAACTCTAGAATTTTCAGTTGAAGTTAACTAGCAGGGTGTTGCCTCTTTGGTGAATGACTTGATTTTTCATGGGTGTGTATAGCGGAGCAGCTGCAGCTCTACAACTCTTAGATGAGAAGACTTTTCCCTTGCCACGATCAGTTTGTATTTCTTTCACCAGCTGCAAGGAGCTCGTATTTACCCGCTTGAGATACAACACAATGTCCTTTAAAAAACAAAGATCATCTTTCCCTTCACCACTGAATCACATCACCCCCAGTTATCTGTGAAGGTACCCAACATCAGAAACAGCAACAGTATCTTTAGAGTTGGTTGTATCAGGAACACAGTGAATCATATGTTGAAAATTTGCTGAGAGTTTTCAGATCAGCAGCCACAGCATTGACTAAACAGCCATTTCCTCCAAAACTTAATTCCTGTGTAGTGTTATCACCCTTTAGATTAAAATCTCCAGACTTCTGAAAGGACAGGGGTGATTGTTTTCTCTTTTTAAAAGCAGATGTGGGAGGGAATTGCTTTTTTCTACTTTGTTGAGGTTTTTTATTCACTTTTAGCTCAGTTACTGGTCAGATGTCAAACACTAGATCTGTTTGGGTTTTGCACGCAGTTTGTTTGAAATTGCATCTGGAAAGATGAAAGTTTAGAAAGTTTTGAGCAGCTGGAATAGTGGGCTACAAGGAAGTCATTATGGAACAGTTATTGCAGTTGTTAATTTCTCTTGCAGACCATCCTGTTCAATGTACATAGGATGGAGTCCACAGAAAGTTCCTGGTGATAAGATCAGATCATAATGATAAATCTTTCTTAGTACAACCTCCCTAAACTGCCAGTGCAATCATAGCTGGTTTAAATGCTTTTGGGGAAGGTATTAGCTCTTCCATTGAGTTTCATTCCATTTTATCTGTGGATAAGCCATGCATTTCTGTACTTAAAACTTTCCAATGATAACACGTTAATGAAATAAAACATGGTAAACTGTGACAAGCCCAAGGAAAAAACCCAGAGCTTTATCTCCTACAAGGCCTTAAATTAACCCATAAAATTCTCTGAAGTACCACCACTCTTTTAAGGTGATAGATATTTCTATTGCTATTTTTTCAAATGACTGTCATCTGGAAAAGCAACTCTGAATTTTTTTGAAAAACAGCACTAATAAATGTATCTGACTAGAATTCAGGTGAATTTCTCATCTGTTCTGTGTGAGTAACAGATGACATTTTGAACATCGCCATATTGAATTCCGCGGTTGTGCATTTGTTGCCGTCAGATTTGCATTTATACTTGCTGTAAATGTATTGATAACTTACTATTGAAATAAATAGTGTGATATTTGCAAGCCTTTTGTCCTGCCTCTGCCATCAAAGTACTCCATGCTTTGAAGAAGAAAAAGAAAAAGCCAATTTTTAGAAAGAATACTGAAAAAGAGTTGTAATTTGTTAATTTAGAAACCTTTACAGAAAATGACAACAAAGTGGGTCATCATTTTGCATTGCATTTTGAAACATTTGAAATGTTTTTACGATGAAAGGACAGCTCTGCTTAATATCATTTCACCCCTTTAGTTCATAAAAATGGGATTTTTCATAAAAATACCTTTAAACCAATTTGTCAAATTCAGATCTTCTATACAACCAAAATATGTGCTGTTTATTTTCATGCTGTTGAGGAGGTTTTATTTGTAGTTACCCAAAAGTGAAAAACATGTCCATTTTGTACAGACTATAAAAGAGACAAAGTGCAGGCAAGGAAATCATCATAAAACTCATGAACTGGAAAAATGTAAATACATTGCATCTTTAATGCATAAATAAGCTGTTTTGTGTTCCTAAGGCCATTAGCTCTTAAGGCCTAATGATTTAGCTTCCTGCACAGAATCATCAGACTTTAATATTAGTATTCCCTTTCAACTCTGGAAGATTCTGTCTCTAATTTCCATATTAGCATTTGGTAAATACAGCATTTATCATTCGGTATGCTGCAAAGATAAGAAAGGGCTGGACAGAGCTCTGAGGAAACTAGAATAATTGCTTTGTATGGCCACAGACATATCATTAGAATGAAATTGAAACTGAGAGGTGTTTGACTGTAATTTATCATCAGGAAAAAATAGTGAGATTTGTAGTATTAATAGCATTACATAACAAATTGAGAGACTTGTATTCAAAAATATAAATAATTATATCAGTGGAAAAATTGTATTTATCTTCATGGGCTGGACTCAATCATGTGGGTGTGCACTTTATAAGCACAAGTTTGCAGTGCCCAAACTCTGGTTTGGTGTGTGCCTGCTCTGAAGATGCTACCCTGCAGGCATATGATCCTTCCAACTGCGTCTGGAAACCGGAAGACCTTGCCAATTGCTGCTTTATATCTGACCATCATCCCACATTGGCAATTTGAAAGAAATTCAGGCACATTTGGAGGGAAATCACGTTTAGGAGGGAATAGAGCCATTCTCGCTTGGAATGACCAAACCTAGGTATTCACTGCACATGTCCATAGCATAAGTGATAATATTTTCAGTTAAGCTTTTGTAAATATCTTACCAAAATACTTTTGATCTGTACCAGACATCTCTTAAATTCTTTGCTATAAAGAACATTAATATTACTAATAGTGATATCTGGGAGTTAGGGAATGTGGTTGGTTGACCTTGGGTGGATGCCAGGTGCCCACCAAGCCACTCTGTCACTCCCCCTTCACAGCTGGACAGGGGACAGAAAAAAAGGATGCAAGAGAGCTCAAAGGTTGAGATAAGGGAGTTTACTAAAGAAAAAGTGAAAGTTTGTGTGTGCACAAGCAAAGAGGAAAGAAAAATTTCCCCTACTTCCCATTTGCAATATTTGTCAGTAATTTGCAAGTAAAGCTGTATTATCTGGTGATAGCAGTAAATACTAACACCCACCAAAAAAAATTTGTGCATCTCCCAGCGTATTCTCTTATGGCTAGAAATGTCTACTGGCATGCAGAGGACATGAGGAGAGAGCAGACAGAGAAACGTAAAGGTGAAAGAAACATTCGCTGCCTGTTCTTGCAGATTTATCCTGCTTCTGTGCTTCCATGAAAAAGAGAGAATGAGGACACAAAGCAGAATAGTAAAACATACATGTTATCCTTTTTTATATACAATTTTAGAGGTAAATGGAGGCCAATTAAAAATTCTGTCTTGGATATTATAATTTGGCTTTGAATTCAGATGTTGAGAAGAACAATTTCCTTGGCTCAATGTACCTGTACATCCTTTCTGTATTCTTACTTCAGACACCATGATGAAAAGCAAGTAGTTAAAAGAAATTGCTTCAAATTTTGGCATTCTAGAGGATTTTCTGGATTTTGTTTTTGTCATATCAGTGATGATGTTCCTAAAGAGAAATAGTATTTGATCAATAAAACATTTACTGAATACACTTTAAACTGAAGCTATCCTGTTACTGGCAAAGGAACACATTTGGAGCTAAATTAATAATTAATATTAGCTAAAATTAATAAATATTTTAACAGAGAGAATGCAAAGGGCTGCATAGGAAAACAGGAATTTCCTATTTTAAAGTCTGCCTACAGTCAATCAATTGCAATTGCTTGATTTTCAGTTGTGAATTTGATTTGCCATATGGCATGGGAATAAGGGACCTAGGCTTACCACAGGAAGATGGTATTGATATGCAGACTAAAATGGAAAATTAGATTTCCTTCTTAGATCACAATAAAGAGTGTATTGGAGGTTGACTTAAGACTCTGTTGTGGCAAGCAAGTGTACAAATTCTGTTTAATGTGGGTTTCATGCTTTCAAACTGTGACTTGAAACCTGCTGACACTGTTAGAAAGAGCATTAATGCTTTTAGTTTGTTTCTGTTGTTGTTGAAGGGTTGCTGTTTTTTCTGAGCTATGTCTTCTCAAACTGACACACAGAGTCCAAGTGATGCTATTTATCCCTGCCTGTGTAATTAGCCTTCACTGGTCTAGCATGGAAATCATCTTTTCAGGGGTTTTAAACCCCTTTTTTCTACTCCTTTTTCTCAATAACTAAAGATGGAGTGCATGACAGCAATAAAAGGACAAAATTTAATCTGGTGGGACAAATACATTGATACATATCTATCCTATGAAGTTCCTTTTTAAACTAGACTGGAGACTAGAGCTTGGCTCCATTTAATTAATCACACTGCACAGAGAATCCTAGATTTGGAAAAAAAAAAACCCCAAAACATTATGTACGGATAAAATGCATCAAAGTAGCTTCATTGATAATCCACTCTATTCCTGTCCTTTGAGTATACAATGATTCTGAGCTATGTAGAGAAGAAAATCACTTTAAAAGCTCTGAGAAGCTATTACGAGTGAATGGACATGTCTGGACATGGCAAATCCTTTGTCTTGGCAATCTGGTGATTTTTATGTTTTTCAGCTTCTCAGGGTCTCAGCGGGAGCTGTGTCGGACAAACCTAATGAGATGGATGAGTTCAGTTTTGGCTGGATCAGACTCTCTGTCAGAGAAGGTCCACCTGGAATATTCATCTAAAAATTAATTTCCCATCCTACATTTGAGACTTTTAGGACGGAAGTTGACTGTGGTGTAAGCCAGCATGAGCAGAAGGCCTTGTTGCTGGCAGGTTACTGTGTGGAGTTTCTTGCTTGCTCTGATGAAGTTCTCTGGTGTAAAAACTGCGTAGATCTTTGTGTATTCCCAGGCTCTGCATATTGAAATTAGGTCTGTAGACAATCGTTATGTTCTTAGTTGCATTCCATTGCTAACAGAATGAAAACCACTTCTTATTAAAGATCTCAGACTTTCAAATCCCCAAGCGCAGAGGGAGAAGTTCTGAACTGAAATGTATTAGATCTACTCTCTTTGAAATTGGGAATTCTGTTGAAGTATTTATTATACATATATAGGACTTTATAAATTTATAAAAAGAGCTGAAACTGATTTTAGATTTATAAATACATCAATGTTTTAAAAATATACTGGTAGTTTCAAAGTTTCTGTATTAGCAAGGAAGTACATTTGATTAAGTAACCATCTGGTAAAATGTTTGCTACCAGTGAAAACACTGAATTTTGGATTTTTTATGTGCCAAGTTAAAATGTGGGCAAGAGTTACAGCTGCATAAATTGAGTGGGAAAAAAATTAGGCCATATACCTTTCAAGCCTACTGCTATCAATCTAAATAAATATTGTTATTCTCAAAGCCATTTTTGCTTAGCTGGTCCACCTACAGTCAATTGTTTCATCGCATTTAAAAATTTCTGAAAAGAACTGGTTGACTTTGAGTCGTAGCATCTGTGCAAGGCTTGGATGACCTGAGTTTTGGTAGACTTAACACAGAAATAATTAGGCCCCGTGTTCCATGCATAAACCACCCTTTGAGTCAGCCTTACCCCTCAGTTAAATGAATTGCAGATAAAAAGTAGGTGCAGCTTGGCCTTCCTAGAGCTCCCCTAGTGCTGTGGCTCTGGTTGTGTGGTTTGCTGATAAAAACAACTCAGCGGGATTTCCTTGGAAGGGTTGCTGTAGCCTCAGTTCATTGAGAATTGTTTTGACCATTCATGCATCAATGGTTTTGTAGAATGCGGTTATCTTTTTTATTCACAGCCTGTGCAACCTTTCCAAAAAAAACCTTCAGCATTCATTCAAAATACATCAGCATGTCAGAAAGGTAAAATATTTAAAATAGGAGATGTTACAATGTGTTGATTTTGTATTTCTAGAAATTTAACCTGGGACTCGTATTGGTCCATATTCTTTTTTTGTTATTTATTACATTTTATAGCAATATGATAAGGTTTTTGAGGCCTATTATTTTATTCCTATAAAATGAAAATACTAGAGAGGTTTAATATTTGTTCTGCATTGTTGTTACCTGTGGGAGAGTGGGAAGGTGAGATATCACTGCTATGCAGACTTTTATCTTTGATCCCAACCAGTTTTGAAGTGTGCTTGCCAGAGGTGAAAACTAACTTGTTTTTACAGCAAAAACCATTCTAATGCAGGCAATGCAATACAGTCATTCAGTTCGTAATTTACCGTGTACATGGCTACGTCTTCATTTTAAATACTCATGGAATGACTAATGAAGTGGTGGTTATTTTATAACTCCATCTCTTTCTCCCTGACATTAAATATTGAAGCTACAAGCCCTTTCTGTAAATAATGAGATGGGGAGCTTAGAAGAGTAGTTCTTCAGTAAACAAAACACTGCACTAAATATGAATTAATTGAAATTCTGTTGATTACATTTACAGCTTAGAAGAAAATTGTAGGAAAGGTGTTTTGTGAATGCTGTGCTTCATGAACATCCCACAATAATTTTAAAAATTGTTCTGAAATTGCTGGAAATAGTTGCCTATGTGTTGCTGAACTTAGCTCTTATTCAAAGTGAAAGATGCTGTGAGCAAGTAAGAAAGCTGAAGAAAAGAGATGGCCATTATATTGTTTCTTTAAAAATGTAAAAGGAGTGATGAATAGATACATTTTATTTCCCACTGCTAAAAATGCAATTCTTGCTTTCCTATTATGAGTGTTAGTGGTCTGTAATTTATGTTATTTTTCTCTAAGTGGAGAATGATGATAGAATATCTTTTTGCTGGTGTTTCTGGTGTAATTTTATTGTAAATGCTCAAAATTAGGTCTTTGGGTTTATTTCAGCCAAGCTGCACTGACTTACTTGGAAGTTTGTCTTTTATATTCTTTGCCCAGGGTTGAATTTAGGGGTGAACCTACACGAAAATCTTTTAGAATACAAGCAGCATTGTCTATATTATGAGGTGTGTTGCTTGCTGAGAGCTGGAGCGGATCTGTACAGTCAGTGCATTATTACCCCACAATGCATGGGGGTTTCCACACTGCACATCGGCCAGGGGCCACTGCACTTGTCAGTCTGGCCAGCCAGCTGTCAAAATGCTTTCAGCTCACTCACTACTTGGTTTTAAGGAAGTGGGCAAGGAAATGATCCAGAGAAGGCAAAGAACTATTCCAGTTTCCTGTGAAGGCTTTAAAACGCAAATGCATTTAATGTATGACTTGATCAGCAATTGCAGAATACCTACACCAATTCAAATGTCTATTACAAATCACAAACTAACCCACAATTAAGTGAGGTCACATCAGATCTTGAGGTTTGTGTCGTGTTGTTTCTGGGTTCTTGTGTTGCTTCTTGTCTTCAGGTTAGGACCATCTCTTTTTTTTATTCTCTCTGTTGATTCCATAAACCTTCTAAGCTCATGCATTAAACTCATTAGTGTCCTGTCCAGTCAGTATCCACCACAGGCTGCTGACTCAACTCACATTTCTCTCCATTTATTGTAGCCTTCTGACTGCCTGAATCTAGTTCATGTTATCACTGTATTTGGTGAAATGAAAGAACACATCCTTTGTTACAAGGTCTGCTTTGCCTCTTCTTCTTGCTTAGCAAGCATATGACCAGGTTATTCTGGGAGCTGCAGTGTGACTAAATAACAATATCTCCCATTGCAGTGCAGGATGATGAAACTCGTGACATTCTGCAAACACTGTGAGAACTCCTTAACACCAATATTGGTGTTTTGGTGGGTTTTTCTTTACTTGTATGCAACATTTGTAAAAAAGGAAACACATCAGATTCCTGTGCATTAAAAGCTGCATTTTGCTTTTGGACTGGATAGTTCAAATTCTATAGAAGGTCACACCCACTTTAGGTGCAGTAAAGTACATTAGATCAAATTACATCTATTTTGCTATAATTTCAAATTAAAATTATAGCATACTTTCTAATGTATTTTATATTTTATGATTCCATGGTATATGTATATTTATCATTTAAATACTTTAAAAGATCATCAAGCAGAATTCCTAGAAATAGAGGGTTTCAGTGGCAACTGCTGTTCACATCTTTGGACAGAGTACTGGATAGAGTCCTTCTAGAAAACAGTGCTAATTAAGATCTTCCAGTTAATAAATATGCTTGTAATCCCGTAATGTTGACAAAATAGATACAGCATGATTATGTTACAGTATAAAGTAAGTATTAATTAAAATAATCTACACGTGGAAGGGGCAAATGGAGGGGAAGATATAGGATGTGTGTGTGGGCAATACCCGAAAAGAAAATTTCAAACTGAGTTGGGAATGTGGTGGGGAAAAGAGTGAAGGACTTTGGAACTTTTCTGTGGAGGGACAAAAAATCCAGCCCAAAAGAATAAGACATTGCAGGAAATTGAAATGTGATATATCCTACGGCAGTCAGTTGTTCAATAATTAGGAAGAAGCCCGGATGGAGAGGACCTTGTTTCTGCCCTCGTAATGCCCAGAAGGGCTGTGCTGTGTGTCAGCTCAGCAAGTCCAGGCCGTTTGTGTTGGTGTCTTCCATTCACAGCCCAGCCTGGTGTGGCATCTGCCATCTCTTAAGTCATTTCAGCCTTGTTGCCATATGCTGATTGTTCTTTACTGCTCAGGTTTTCTTCTAGATGTAATGTTATACTGCGTAGCTACAAGAGAGTTGAGTAAAGAACTTCTTACTGAAATGGGGACATTTAAAACCTGAAAAAGACTTCCCTGCCTGTTATTGTTTTTCCTTGCCATGCCAAAAATTCTCCTTAGTGTTTTCTAGCCAGATGAGCAGGAGTGCTTAATTCAGACAGAGCACTGTTTTTTTTTTTAAGATGGACATATTAAAAGTAGCTTCAGTATTTACCTGTTTCCACTGGAAAGCTTCCAGCTTTCTCTCTCCTTCTTAAACAATGCTACAAAGAGATCCCCTAGAACCTAGAGCACTACAAACAGCAGGCTTTGTGGCAGGAGGGGCTCCTTAACTCACCTGGAAGTTCCTGCCTCAGAAGCTGAAGTCTTTCAGCTCGTGGCTAATGGGACTAATGACCTGGAAGGCTCCGTGTGCCGACGGCAGGCACAGCTCTCTCAGTCACACTCGTCTGGAGGGATGTGGACTCTGCCCACACAGGGTGCCTTGAGTTTGCATCAGATCACATAAGGGGATTTGTCTTCTGTAAATGCTATTTTAAATTTGGGTTGGCTTTGGGAGTAGGATTGGCTTGAATGTCTATGAAGCAGAAAGGTATTGATTGCTGTTGCTTTTGGTAAGCAAGGATGGTATGGAGATTATTTTGCATTTTATATGGTCGTAGTAATAAAAATACACCAAAGTAACCCTGAGATTTTCAAGTAAAGTATCTCTAAAAATTGTATTGTCTAGTACTTAGAAAAACTTGCCTCTGAGTGGAGACATGCTAATGTTATTTCATAAATTTTAGGTTTATAGTTGATTCTTTGGGCCTTTTTGAAACTTACTTTAAAAGTCAAATGTGTCTTATCTTCCTTGATACTAATCCTATGCAGCTGCAGTAAAATGAATTGATTTTCTTTATCGATGTGACTGTGTCTGCCCAGGCTGTAGAGGCAGGACATGTTTTTTTATTGATTTTGCCCTGAACTTCCCCAACTCTTGATGAGCACAAATGAAAGAACCACTCTGGAGGTAACTCTGAATCAGCAAGGGAACTGGTACCACTGCCTTGGCCAGGCTCTTGTTTCTTCACTGTATGAATTTTACATTGGATTACCATCACAGTAATTAGAACAGGATCCGGATAGTAGTGTATGACCTATAGTAAGAGGGTTGTTCCTTGGAGTGCTCAATATCTGTGTAATGATACAAGAGGAGATTTATACTCTAATTGCAGAGGAAGTTTGGCAGGGCTGAATCCTTTAACAGTACTGGAAGTGCCTGTGTGCCCAGAGGATGGTGTTCCTGTTTCTGTCAGAAGAACAAATGAAAAGGGATTCAAGTGAAAGATGCATGAGGAACTATTAGCTGCTGTTTAAAGCTGTGCCAGGACAGATTTGTGCAGTATTTTCCAGCAGACTGATGGAAAGCAGCTGGGGTACTCAGGGGTCTTGAATTCTGGATATTTCACTTGTAAGCTTATAGGGAAACTTGACTGTTGTGGTACTGAAGGGTGGTTTGAAATTTTTCTTCCAGGAAGTATGGAGATACTAAAAAAGATACAGGCCATTTACAGGACACTTTGCAGGACCAGGCATTTTTCTGTGGAAAAATACTGTATTGCATGAGGCTGGATTCTCTTCTCTGCCACTATGGTCAGACTGTTTCAGTGCTGCTATTCCTGACACCTCACACAGTGTTTGTGTAACAGAAGTTAGTGCTTCATGGATAACTTCTGCCTTTTGCTTCATTTGCTCTTGACACACACACAGGCACACATTTAATATAGAAGTTTTTATTGAAGCTTAATTGTAGCTTTTGTGCTGATGACAGAACAAAATAAGAGTATTTATTTAAAAAAGAATAAAATCTTAAGTAAGATGCTGGGTCATTCTCCAAAATTGCATCATTCCAGGGATGTGGTTGTTCTCCCTCTCCCTCTTTATGCTAGTAGATAAGATTAACTAATTATTTAAATTTTGTCATAAACTGGATTTACTCTCTGGTTTTAAGCACAGCTAAATCACATTGTCAGCACACTGCTTTGTACTATCATCCTTAAAAAAAATCTTGATAGTTTTTCTGTATCCAGCCAAAGGCAGAGATAAGGCTGAGCCATTTCTTGTATGTATGTAACTTAAAAATCAGCAGAGAATATTTCTTTCACAGGAATCAATAAAGTATGAATATAAAATTGTCAGGTGATAGCAACTGTGTGATGCAGAGATTAGTGGCTTGTCCTTTTCTTATCAGGGACTCTGTTTAAGCTTAGACACAACAAATCAGAAATAATATAATGTTGCATGGGCTTTAGTAGTATTGAACAAAAAGAGCTAATGTGTATAATACCCCAGTCCAGCTGGGAAATATTGAGCACTACTCAAATCTCTTGCTCTCTGCTCAGATCAGCTATGGATTCTCAATCTAGTACTTGGCTGTTGATCATTCTTTACTGTCAGGATAAACTTTCTCCACAACAAAAATACCCCCAAATTGTAGTGAACTCATATTTGTACGTGCTCATGAGGTAGCAGTCCTTCCTTTAGGCGCAATTCCAGGCAGGGTCTCAGCAGATGCATCAATGAGGAAGCCAACAGGGGCTGAACAGTCTCCTACTGGGAATGGGAATGGCTAATTCCAGTTTATTAGGGAGGGAGCCCAGCCAACACCTTTCTCCTCAGTGTTTGACAGTGGTGGTTCCTTATGCAAACCTTCCTAGGAATGACTTCTCTTAGTGTTTAAGTAAATAAGCTGAAAATTCTTGTTTGTTTTTCTAACAGTATCTAATTTTCTTTGGGATAAGCAAACTGTGAATGGATTCAAGAGGCTATGATCCAGCCTTTAGAAAATACATTCTATAGATTTAACGTGTTACGTGCATTTCAATGGGCCTGTTTGCTTGCCCAGAAAGTACAGGGACAAGGGCAGAGCACGGCCTTGATATTCCAACCCAGCTCAGAGCTGCAGTTTTAATTACACCTCTGAAGGATCTACGAATTACCTTGTGAAACATCAGTTAATACCTCAAATAATTAGCTTTGATAAATTGAGTGAGTTGGGCACTCCTAAGTAATTGCTTTGTTTCACCTGAGAGATTTTTGCATTTCAGTTGAGCAATTCCCATGCATGCTTTCTAAATCCGCTTGTAACACTTCGGGAATGAATACAATCAGGAGCAGCTCAGGAGGAGTACAGGGTTGCCATAATGAACTGGGGGAAGGAAAAGGGTTATGTTAACATGTAAAAGATTTCACATGAGCAGCGGCAGTATTTAAACAAGACGGCGTTTAAGAAAACTGGGATTTATCACTTCAAGTAGAACATGAAAGATCTACAGAGCTTGCCAGGCCCGTTTGAGGTAGTTCTGCACACCCAGCTCAGGTCCACAGAACAATAGCATCTCGCCTGCTCTTGTGCAGAAGTAGGCCTTGAAGCGATGAGCCCAAAATCACTCCAACTCTAGAACTGGATCACCAATTTCAAAAATTCATGAGGACAGCAATGGGACTATCTATTTGCAGGAGGGGGAGATTTCTGCATGCCAGCCAAGGTTCATGTTGCCTGGCCAGATTTGATGGCAAACACCGACATTTACAATTAATTTGTAATATCAGACTGATCACTGGTGGCTTCAAGAAAAATATCTGTTCACTCAAGGTGCTGTATTTTGTGCATGGGTTTGTCTGTGACTCTCTGCAATGTCTGACATAGAACAGTGCTTGTGCAGTTGCATCTCTTTTAAAGCACTCTGAGGTTTTAGTCAGAACTGTTAGGGCAGTTCCTGCCACCTTCCAAGTCTTGACAAAACATGCCAAGTCAGGATAAACACAATTAATATCTGCTGGAGACTTTTTCAATCAGCGTGATAGCTTCTGGTTTATTATTCTGGAGATTTACATACAAAAGAAATAAGCAAGCAGTAAAACTGCGATAATGCTGACACCAGCATTAAACATGAATGCTTAGTACAGCAAAGTGACAGAGAGCACATATTTGTGTTCCCAATCATCTGAGCTGAAAGACATTTTTAAGTGAGAAATTCATTCCCAGACCAGAATTTTGACTGCACTTCCAGTGTCATGTACTGTACAAGGTAGCACAAAAGATTCAATTTATGTTATAGCAAACTAATTCTAAAACAGATCATTGCACCAAGTACAATTTACCGTAATAAAAGAAAAATAGCTAAAACTTCTCAAGAAGAGGTGACATGAGAGACTTTCATAGCCTTCTTCCCCTTTATTTGAATAATTTCTCAGAGATTTGCAAACCTGTTAAGAATTATTTTCATGTTCAAAAGCTCTGTCAACTGGAATAATAGAATTATCAAGTAAATTGTGCTTTTCCTGAGATTTATGTTTCTGTCATGCCAAATTAATCTGCCTTTTTTCTGCACCTGAAAGTTAAACATATGTTCTCTTGTTTTGTTGTTGTGGTTTTGTTTTCTTGTAATTATTTAACCAAAGCAAATTACTTACAGTGATCTCTCAGCTTTGGAGGAAATAGCTCTTTTACCAGTTTCACAGCCTTACCTTACCTCCATTTTAGTTTCTAAGAATGATTTCATTAGTCTGGTTAGCTAATACCTTTTACAGACTGAATTAAAAGTAGAATCTCGTAAATTGTTCCACGTTTCCATTACTTTGTGTAAACAACGAGATAGCAGACAATTGCTTAGGGAATTCACGTGAATTAGCATTCTGATGGATTTACCCTTCTAACCTGTCTTCCTGAGTGGGAAACACTTGCCGCACTAAGCAAAGGTAAGGACCACACAGAAACTAGAGTTGTGTGTTTCTCCAGCCGGTACAGACTCTTTATAATTCCCTGTATGGAGAGGAAATGGGTTTTCAATCCCTGTGAAACCCCTTTTACTCTGTGAGTTTACTTTTGTAATTGTTTGTACATCTGCTGCTGTGGCACCTGGCGCTCCCAGGTGGAGTTCATGGTTCAGCCAGAGTCAGTGCCCACAGTGTCACCCCACCTGTCCTGCAGCTTCCTTTCCTCCAAGAGAAAAAACTTTAGAAGCCTAGCAACGTTTTTGATGTTAGCAAAAGTATATAAAAAAAATATTATTCCTTTTTTTTTGATCCCCAGATAAATATAAAAATTCAAGATTTCTTCTGTGTGTGTAATCAATCTTGTATCTTTATCTTCTTCTAAGATTTTGACAGGCTTGTTATTATTTCTTTAGGTGTTTGCATTTTGTATAAACTGTTTCAGCCAACATAAACTTATATAACATTTTAAATCCTTCCTTTGTACTTAAAGACGATGGAATTCAAAAGTAAAGGAAAAAAGTCATCATTGCTTTTCTGTAGGCTTTGCTTTTTTATATATGTTGGCTGCTAAATTATCCAGGAATTGTTTAGACTATAAACTTAAGGTATTTCAGGGGAAATTGCCTGTGTCCTGTTTATCAGTTGTAGTTTGCTGATTCTACCCATAAAGGCTTTTATTTCGAGAAATGACAGAACTTGATAGCACCTGCTTCTGAGTAATTGCTTTTCATGCAGGCTTGATCTGATGCTTGTGACTACTAGCTGGAGACCAAAGTCTCCTTTTTTTTTCTTTATTCTTAGCATGTACAAAAATCTTCATCTTGTAGACTGGTTTGTGAGTATCTCATACAAAAAGCATGAGTTGAGTAAAGCAGCTAATTAGTAAGAATGTGGTATCTAATTTGAAAACAAAACATGTTTTTTGAAAGAGTTTGTCTATGAAATGGGAGGAATGAAGGTTTCAGCAGTTTGGTGATTCATTTGTTTTGAAAAAAAAACAAACATTAGGAAATAAGGGCAGAGGCTGCAAAGTAGATTGTGGTCATTGCATGTCCCCTTATTTTTATTGACAAGTATTGATGCTTGAGAGGAAAATAAAGTTTGTAGCACTCTCTTCACTGGCTCCTTCCTTCCTTCCTTCCTTCCTTCCTTCCTTCCTTCCTTCCTTCCTTCCTTCCTTCCTTCCTTCC
>VZRN01004407.1:2377612-2398092 GCA_013397935.1 Dasyornis broadbenti | reverse complement strand
CTGACCTATATTAAACATTGTGCTTATATGTCACCTAAACCAAGGACAACATTCAGTGGTTTGGGGTATTACTGAAGGATTGATAAAAACTTAGAACTTGCAGTGGGCCTCTAAATGTTCCTGTATATCAAGTAAACAGTTGGACATAAACTAAAAGAACATAATATATTCTAGCTAGACGTTTGAATTTCTCTGCTCGTGAAAGTCAGCCAGATTTGAATAATTCTGATGAATACTTCATGTCCTATCTTTCTGGTTTACATGATAAGAAAGGCCAAAAGACTGGAGCAAGGCTTTTATCTTACACGCTAGAAAGAGTTTGTTTGTTTGACTGTAGCAGCTGAAGCAAAGGATCCTGGTGATAGAGTTATTATGTAGATGTACTACAAAAGCATCTTACCTGAACCTGGAGCTGCAGTCCATTTGGGGCTGTCGTCATGAAGAGACACACACTTTGTTGTCCCGTTGCATTTGAAGAGATGTCTGAAATGTGGAAATGCTATCTCATCACTTGCAGTTTTAAACAGCAGGAAGAAGAAAACATGAGCAAAGCATTTGGAAATAGCAATATTGTGAATGGTGATCCGAGGCAGATGCAGTGTGACTGACAAATAGATGGCTTCTCTGTCTCGTAAAACAGATGTGTACAGCAAATGCTATCAGTATTCCGTAAGGATCTGTGTACTTTGTTAAAAAATGCAGGAGCTGACATGAAGCAATCAGCCTACTAAACCTCAAGCTGTAATAGAGCAGAAATCAGCCAGCACCATGCACTGGGGATAGTGCTCCTGGGGATGGGGTGTGTGTGTGCTGCTGTGTAAAGGTGAGGCATAGATGTTAATGAAAAATGTATGAGTATTGCCTTTTTCCATATGCACCCTTTACTAAATAGTTTGTTTTTATGTTGGGTGTTTCCCTTCCCTCTGTCCAAACTTCCAGTAGTTTCCAGTTTGTTCCCTACCCTCATCAAAGTCTTTTTTTCTTACTGTTCAGTTGCAGCTCTTTCTTAAAATTATTTTTTTATTCCCCTGAATCATTCATTTTTTAAAACATGTGAAACAGAACTAATTTCTCATCTTTATTCCTTTTATCTGGAATGGAAGTTCAGAACAGCACTACAGACTGCCTTTGCCACCCAACAGCTGAGCAGGACTGAATTAATGCTTGTCCCAGAATTCTAGAATTGCTACGGTTGGAAAAGTCCTCCAAGATCACTGAGACCAACTTCTGATCCAACACCACCATGTCAACCAGACCATGGCACTGTCACAGCCAGCTGTTTCTTGAACACGTACAGGAATGGAGACTCCACCACCCCCTTGGAGAGCCCATTCCAAAGCCTCACCACCTTTCCCATGAAGAAATTCATTCTGATGTCCAGCCTGAGCCTTCCCTGGTGCAGCTTGAGGCCGTTTCCCGTTGTGCTGTCACTGGGTGCCTGGGAGAGGACGCTGATCCCCACATCACAGCCTCCTTCAGGGTACTCGGAGAGAGCAATAAGGTCTCCCCTGAGCCTCCTTTTTGTCAGGCTAAATTCCACTTCTGTGTAGCTTGATTTGAGTTGTCACAAAGACAACAAGTTGTCGTGTTTCTTTCCAACTTTCATGCATGTTATTTATTGTGCCTTGCTCCTGTGGTACATTTGTGTTTACTTAGCATTGTTACTAATCTAAGGTTAAAAAAGAAAACCTAAACAGGGACAACCAGGACTCACCCTTCCACTTACAAGAGGTGAAAAATTAGAGCCGGGCTCTTTTCTACATTTCTAGTTTTATAAGGCAGCCTTTACAATCTCTTCCTAGATTTTTAGTAGCTTTTAGAAATCAGTTTGGACAGATCTGGAGGAACCTGTATATTTTCAAATGAAATATTGTCTGTTTGTATGCCAACAAACACAGTACATTTATTTACAAAAATAGAAATCAGTAAAAGTAATTTATAGGAGTTGTGATGCTAGTCAAAGTAAACTGTGTTTAATTTTCATGACGATCAATCTGTGCTTTTAAAATCGCCTAAGTGAGCCCAGAGTCACAGAGCTGCTATTTTCTGCCAGTGACTCTATCTACTCTGTTTATTTTTGTCCCAAACTGGGAGTTGACAGAACCGGTCAGTTTAAGGACTTTTATTGTTATGAATCTGCCAATACTTATTTATCCAAATAAAGGACAGTTACCTAAACCTTAAAGATTAACAAATATTTTTGTTTCATGAACTTAGTGGAAAAAACATGCCCTCTGTTTCTGACAGGTTCAACACATTTGGTAATGACAAGTTTTATTAGATTCATTCTAGACCTTAA
This sequence comes from Dasyornis broadbenti, assembly GCA_013397935.1. Lineage (NCBI taxonomy): Eukaryota > Metazoa > Chordata > Aves > Passeriformes > Dasyornithidae > Dasyornis > Dasyornis broadbenti. The sequence goes on along the minus strand of VZRN01004407.1, from coordinate 2,395,793 downwards.
AATTTACAGTCAGGAATTGTAAATTACCATGGGTATGGACCATTTCAGATTGTTTCAGAAAAAAAATTAATTTCTTTACTAATTTGTTGAAATATCTACATTTATTGCAAATAATCACACTGCTTCTAAATAAAGTAATTTTAGGATTTGTAGGGAGATTAAGGCATCTGCACATGTTTATGAATTATTTCTACAAAAAAAATTCAGAAGAAGGAATTTTGGATTCCTTCTTGAATCCAAAGATTTACCTGTCTTGAAAAGAACTGCTTGGGAAGAGGTGTCACAGCTGTCATTTCACAGATTAATTTGAAAGAAATAATTAGGATCATGTATACTTTTAATCTCCTTTTAGCAGCATAAAATTTTTGAGGATTTCTGACAGAATCAACCTCATTATTATTCTGTATTGTTCACCACTCATCAGACTTTTTTTTGGTAGTAGTTACCCGCTCTGGCAGGCATCTGCCTCTGCATTTAAATTGTACTCCCTCCTTTTTGTGACCTACAACTATTCAAAGAGATAATATTCCCCCTTTCCTCAATTAAATCCTTCCTTTATTTTTAGAACCTAACACATCTTGCTCTCTCCTGAGATCCTATTTACAAACAACTGCTCTACTAAATACGATAAAGCTAAAGGCAATTCAGGTTTTCCCTTACCAACATGCTAATGTTCCTTAAAAGTGTGAGATGTGAAAGATCCAAAAAGATGCTGTGAGTTCTGTGTGTGTTTGTCCATTGTTCAGTCTCCCTGCTGGAATTGCCAAAGGGGCTGGGGCACCAGAGCAACTGCTGGGACTGTAAAGGAAGAAAATGCAATATTGTGACGTGTGTGAACCTATTCAGTTACTTTTGAAACAAGTCTAAATATAGACAATCTACTGCTCAGTATAGAGATGAAACATTTTCCTCAGCTTTAGGGCTTCAAATGTTATTGTATCACTGCCTCAAAAGCTGGAGGCCGGAGGAGGTCTGTGTTTTGGTTTGTTCCCCCTCTGCTTTATTGGTTTGTATTATCCCGATTTTCACTGAATGTTTGCATCCTCACATATTATGGCCCAAAGAATCTAAAAATATTTAACTAATAACTCTTACTGGTTTTAGCGTTACCAAAACACTTTATTATATCACCAAAATACTGTATTGTATCTGGAAAAACATAAATGTGTAACCATGCAGATGCTTGGGTTTTTGCTCTGTAAGTCAGGCTGGAATTCAGCTGACTAGAGAATTGTGAAGACAATAACTGGCAATTTGATTTTGTATATTTCTTAAATGCTGAGAAACAACCAAATGACAAACCTAAAGCTGATTCTGGATTGCAATCTTGTTTTAACCCGACTATCCCTTTTCAAGTTAGTCTGCTCTGTGAAAAACAGAATTGATTTTGGGAATGATGTTAACTACAGGAACAAGACCAGTCATGTCAATGTAGATGCTAAAAAACATTTTCAATTTAGTGTAAGTAGAATAGCTAGTTGAGATGCGTTATTTTTTAAGGTGCTTACTTAAAATTCTTGTTTTGTGCTTTGAGACTGTAAAATGACAGGTGCTTTAATTGCAGAAATATTATGAGGCGGTTAGAGGATTTTTCAGGAACGGTGACAGAAGAATGGCAGGCAGTAGGTGGAAGTTTTTCCAAGTGATGGACATAGTCCAGAGTTATTGTTCCCTGGGACAAGTGTTGCTTGTTTTCATAACAAGTGGTAGCATTTACCAACGGCTGTTTACTTGCCCAGATGTGAAAAAAGGAAAAAAGAAGCCCTGACAGTGAGTGTGGCATGGCAATCCAGTGCAGCAATCCTGTTAGGAGGAAGAGTTGAGTGCAAGAACAGCTGTGACAAGTGGCTTATATGCTAAATGCATTGCTCTTCGAGTGGCTACAAAGCAAACAGCTGGGTTACAGTGTTGATCTCTATTAGTTTCACAGATCCTATTTTCTTAAAGTGCTGATATGCTTGTTTGTCTGTCTCGGTGCTGGCTACCAGCTTTATACTGGATTAAACAATTTGACATGATTCCGTATGAAATTGTGGGCAATTTGGAAGGAATTTGTTTGGTCCTTTCATAGCACAGTTTTTATTCCAAAAGAAGAAGGGCTTGATATTTGATACGTGTTCAGAACTGAATCTAATTCCCTGGAAATGGATTTCAGCTCGCTGCTGTGAGTTCTGTCTGGTTTGCTTTTATCTTCCAGTTTCTAGGAAGGCAGTTAGACATTGCAGTCATAAGGGCCATAAGTATGGTATGCTAAGTGAGGGACAGTTGGCACACTGAATGCGTCTCCAGTACCATTGCTGAGGCTCTGTGCCAAAATAAACTTGATATTTTACAGAAGACAGTCCAGCTATTAACAAGCCTAAATCAGCTGTGGTGAAGGCTGCAGAACCACAGTTTTGGTATATCCAAAGACTATCTTCTGTTTAGTGCTGTGGGTCACCTCACACTACTATATTTTCCAGAAACAGCTATCAGATTCCCCAAAAAAATGTTAAAAATTATTTTTAAAAACTTCTATATATGTGAGGTTCAAAAACATTATTCTTGATTCTTTTACCTATCTGTTTAAGTCTGGATTTTGATAAAAAACTGTTTGTACTCTGTATTTGAACATTTGTACTCTGCCTGTAGAATGAATCCAAAGTGCTGATGAGGAAGAATTGGGCTTTTGACATCCAGATCCTAGACTCAGAGCTGACCCTGTAATAGTATATTAACTAAAACATTTCCCACCAACTTGTTTTTTTCCAGTGAGTACTTTCTGAAAATGTGATTGATGCTTCCTTTTGGTTGGAAAAAAAAGCACACACATTTTTTTATGGGGAAAGAGGGAAGAATTCAGCAAAGGTACTGCTTAAAATCACTTTGAACTTTGAGTTATAATCTTTTTTATGTTTAGAAAATGAAGAATTAATTGATGTCTCATATGAAATTTTCAACATGTTTCATTAAAAAAATTCAGCACTTTTTCTTTGCATGTCAGGCTTATTGCTAGCTTGTTAAGAATAATATCTTTACTTCTTTGAAGTTTTAAGTGGAATGTGGCCAGTCTTATACCTGATCTTCAAAAATTTTCCCATTTGCTTTATTGAAATGTATCGCTTCTTTTGCCACATTTCTGACATGGAGCATTTCTATCCATGTATAGTGAGGAAAGAAATAGAATAGCGTGAGAGCTGTAATTTTTGGTTTTGTTCTTGACATGCATATAGCTAACTTTAAGATACAGGTTCTAAACTATGGGGATTAAAGAGAGGCCTAAAACCAAACTAGGAATTTCTGAGATCCATGTGTGAATTTTCTTCAAAGCCTGGGTCTTAACGCCAACCCCACAAGGGTTTGATAATCTTGAATTTTGCGTTGTTACTTATCTTTGTGTATGGACAGCTGGAGGTTCTGCTCTCAGTCCTAAAACAAAACTCTTTTTTGACACTAAATGCAAAATAGATCCCCCAAGGAGTTCTTTTACATAGTTGAGATAGAACAAGGAACTAAAGCTCCCTAAGTGAACACTGAGTGCTCCCACTGGCCAAGCACAAATAGTGGAGTCTGTTGTAGTTCACCAATTTGAAATCCCTCCCAGCCCTTCCTCAGGTCTAACCTGCTTCAGAGGCCTCTGTCTTCTGGCTGATCAGGGAGAAGGTGGAAGTCAGGGAAGCAGAAGCCACAAATTTTGAAGGCATCTGATCATCTTTATAAAAAGTTTTTTTTTAAAAAAATTATATATCAATATTTTAAATTCCTTATGCTGGAGTAACGGATAGGCAAGAAACCTGTAGTGGCTTTGTGAGCCTTTCCCCACAGGATCCCAGCTGGCTCTGTTGCCTTGGTGCACTGGAGAAAACAGGCTGCGTTAAACAGGTTTGATGGAAAATGTGTTTTCATTGTACACCAGTTTAGGATATTAATTCTTACTGAATCACATTCTGTTTTCTGGTTGCATTTACTAAATGCCACTATTATGTTGTAACACTATTACTGACTTTTATTCTAATGTTACAGACTGTTATTCTAGGTAAAACTGCTTACACATTATTTTTGATACTTATTTGGAGACAGATGATGGGAAAACCATATTAGATAAAACTGAATTATGTTGCCAAGCTGTAGCTTCTTAGTGTTTATAAGCTGAGATAGTAGAAAGCAATTTAAAAGCAAAATTCATACTTTTTGCAGTGTTCAATTTCCATAATGTTGTCACTCTCAAAATGATGTTTCATATTCCACCACTTAAAATTTGATTCAGATTCTCTCTCAAAATAATGTACTTTTTAGGTTTCTTGTTTATTTTTGTGCAGATTTGTCTTTTCCTTCTCCCATTTCTTTGTGGGACCGTGTAAACCTGGGGTTTGTTCGGGGTTCTTACAGATACAGCTTTTTGTCCAGTATTTCTTGAACTTGTTCAACGTAGAACCAGTTGGCTCACTTGCCCTCCTGTATCCTGGAAGCACACAACCCTTCAGCCCATTTCCAGAGGCGGGGCATTAAGGCATGCAGAGCTCTGGATTTGATAGCTCAGCTCCTCCAGGGCAGAGAATGCAGAAGTTACTGGGAACAGGTATTTACCTGACAAAGGGAACTGTCAGTAATGAGACAATTAGGAGTTCATCCAGCTCTTGGAACCAGCTGCACTTCTAGCACACCGTCGCAGCTTATTTGCACTCCTGGCCCCTGAAGACCTGAGTGCTGCTTCCTTACCTCAGAAGCGTCTGTGCTTCTGTCTAAGCTGGGCGCAGGCTACTACTCCATGTAGTGGAGTAATTTAATCGTGCACTAAGGTACAAAGTTGATCTCAGTGCGATCGAGTGGGAAATCAAATAATCTGTCTGGCAGATTATAGAACAAGAGATATGTGATGTGGAGTTTTTGTCACCTTGGTTAGTCATAAGATTCATTCTGCGATGTCTCCTTGTAGAAAAGTGTTACCAGGATGTCTTATTCAGCAGAAAAGCGCTTGGTATGAAATTACTCTATGAGTGCTTCAGAATGATTTTGAACGAGCAGGCGGAGCCTGTGCTGGATCAGCATTTTTAGCCTGTATGACTGTATTGACTTTGATCCAGCGCTGTCAAATTTAAAGCCAGATTTACTGTAATGTCAAGCCACAAACTTCAAAATCTATCTTTAATTGAAACGAAATGTGATATATGGAGAAGAAAAGTCATTAATCAACATTGTCTTACATTTTGCCTATGAATGGAAAAATGCTGTAATGGAGACTCCTAGGGCTTGGAATTCATTTATTTGTATTCATTTTAACTCACTCTCCTCAATACCCACTACAGAAAAGTACTGGCAGAATTCCCTCTGTGATTTATTTAAAACTGTAAAACTTGTTGCGAGCGCATGTAACCTGTAAAGCCAAACACCATTACTTAATTTAAGGAAGGATTTCCTTAAATTTAATTAAGTTAAAGTTAGACATGAGGAAGATGGGGCTGAGAAAGAGCAAGGGCTGGAAGATAACAACCCTGAGAAACAGTTATTGATATCAGGAAGAGAGCATCACAAAAACAAGGTGAAGTGATGATGAAGAAGAAGATGATGATGAAGAAAATCTCAGTCTTATAGCCCCAGTTAGTAATTTTTTTCTGTCTGCCTGTTTAGTGATTAACATAAATGAAAAATTATATTTCTGGGGAAATAAAAAAAAAGTTCTTGTTGTGTCCTGTGTGTTCCCATTCCTACTTGTGTTTTGTATTTTACTATGAAGCTTCTAATGCCATAATTGGTAGGAATCTAATTACATTGCATGAAGCTGTGTCTTTTTGAAAGAGTAATTTACATTTAAACTCTCTTGGAGTGTATGTGTTTTGTCTTTGATGTCCTTGATTAGTAATTGCAGCTCTTGTTATCAAATGTTATATTTAATGCAAAGCAGTTTCATATTTCTCTGCTTACATTTTCTTAGTAAGTAATAGTAAAACATTCTACAACTTGCCCTATTAAGGTAACCTAAAATATTTTTTAAAATATCCTCCTGGTTCAGAAAGTTGAATAAAATAAGTTCAGATGCACATGTTCATTACAGACACAGATGAATGTGAACCCACTGACTTTGGACAGGAGAAAAATCTGTGATTTAAAACCTTGTTCTGGGTGTGCAGATGCTGTCCCTTCTTGTGCTGTTAGAATGGTGTTTATTAGCTGTGTAACTTTATGTACGCAGCTGTCAACAATGCGCTCCATATGGATATTGCTAGAGTGTAGTTCTTATTTCTTCCAGCTGGGGAGCAGAGTGATGTCTCAGAGCAGAAAAGATTTGAAAGCCTTCCCTTGCCTGTTACGACTGCAGAGTTTGTTTCTTTAACGCCTCCTAGACTTCACTGCGTTTCTCTGCTTTAGCTCCTTCTTTTAAACTGCTGTTTTATTACAAAAATACTTACCTGCATAGGCTGCTATTTCCAAATTATACTTCCATTTCTAGAAATTACATTTCTGTGTCTATTACCTCTCAGCGCTTCCAGTTTGTAGGCATTGTTGGTATATGAAGCAAATGTACTTTACATCTATTGTTTTGTTAAATAGTCCATATTTTTATAAAGAAACACATAACTTGTTTAATATTCTCAGCTTCTGACGCGAATGGGCTTTCTGTCATGTGTTCTGCAAAAGTGTGGAAAATAATAGTATTAATAATACTGAAATATAACATTAGTCATTTCAGTGCTCACAGTATTTTATAGTAAACACCAAATGCTGAAAGCAAAGTTAAGTTTGCTTGTTCTGTCAGAGGTGACAAAAAAAGTCTTGCCTGAACCTTCGCGAAACAGCAATTTCAGAATTTGATTCCTTGGAGAAAAAACCTATTCATTTAATATATTGCTGCATTTTCAGCAGGACTTTGGGCTTCCAGATTATTTCAGATTTAAATTGCCCTGAAAGCATTCATTTACTGAGCTAATATGGGAAGCACAGACCAAAGAGCTATTTGGTTTACAAATGGTATCATCTAGTTTCAGTGTGGGAGGGCTTAATGGGTTTAAAATATATAAAGACTGATTGTGCTATAGATTTTGTAACCAGTCATGTTATTAATGTTTAGTGGCACGTTAAGAGTTACGTACATGATAAATATGAGTCAGCCATGTGACTTTGAATGAAATCAGCCCAGGTGAGAACAGCTGGGCCAAAATTAATCAACTATTATTAAATGACCAAATATTAGAACATCTCTGATGAATAAATTAATTCCAATACTTGTATGAATATAGAAATCTGAAAATACAAAAATAAATTTGGAACTTTAATTTTTGAAGATTGTATTATGGCTACAGCCAAGATGTTTATGTGCATTTCTAAAGTATAATTTTCTAGAACTCTGGTACAATTCAAGTAAATATGAGTACATAAATAATCCCAACTGATGATAACAATCCTTTACTCCAGCAAACTCATTGGCAGAATTTCATGTTAGAAGCTTGCAAGTTTACAGAGCCTAACAGACTCTTAATGAGGGCAGTATCCTAAAGTCCTCATATTTTTTTTTTTTTATACTTTTTTTTCTCTGTGTTATGAAGACTGATATGATTTGGTGATTTGAAGTAGGAGGGAAGCAAGTTCTCATGCAGACTGTGTCAAGGATGTCCCTGACTGGAACTTTAAAAATGAGTTCATCCTATTTTGAAGGGATTGAAGTGTGTAATAGCATTAAAGTCTCCAGATCTTGTGCTCTGTAAAAGACATGATATGCAGTTCGAAAAAAAAAAAAAAAGTAATTCTAAACATACTTGAAGATAGAATGGTTTCTGAAACCAGGCAGGTCAGAGTAGTAACGTGAAGGCTCAGGAATGGTTTTCACTTTTGTGTGAAAACCGCCAGAAACATTATCGTGCATTTACGGCTTTGGTATTCTGGAAACTTGGAAAACAATCAGATTGGCTATTCAAACCATCAGTAATTTTTTACAGAATATTCTGAGTTTTGAGAGAGGGTTAAATCTATTTCCTTTAAAGAAATACTTATGTATAAATTTAATAGTCCCCCCCATATTTATTAAAACAAGATGATTTTTTCAATTTCATATTGGTTTATCTGCAGTAAAAATCTCTTAATCCTGTTTGTTTCTGATGAGCAAGAGTATCTTAATAATGTAAATTAAACTTTTGGCTATAAATATAGAGGCAAGGAATATATGATTATAAAGAGAAAATCATATGCTGCCTATAGGTACATATATTCCCTATGAAATTTGTCTTCAACTTTATGGATGTAGTGGACTCATATATTTTAAAATGAAAGCTTATATTCAAATTGTTTGTTTAGATGAAAACATTTGGGTATTTGTAAAATTGTTTACTAAATAATCCACAACTGGTTCCCAATGTGTTATTCTTAATTCTTTATTTATACAGTTTTTAAATTTATGGACATTTATTTGCTAGGAGTGAGTCCCAGGAAGTCGTGTATCTCAGGTTAGGAGTGCAGTACGTGGTAAGAGGTAGGAAGTGCTTTGTTCTCCCCAGGCACAGTGAGGCTGTTGCTGGGTAAGGATCACCTGCCCTGCAGTGTCCCCACAGGTGACTCCTAGCATTTCTCACAGGTAATTATTTCCTACAGGAAACACAAGGGTTTTTGCTGCTTCTTCTTTCCTTTACTTCTGAACGGGTCTTTTCTTCCAAGACTTGTTTCTCTATTCAAATTGTGCTGAAAACATGAACATCAGTGAGGCTTATCAAACCTTTGCTCTATATTTTCTTCTCCGGGATGTCTAGTGAGATAAAAGTTTTAATACTCATTTTATTTTTTTTGGTGCAAGAAGGCTGAGCATGGAATAACTTTTCCTCATTGACACAGTTTTTCCTGCCTGCTTGGGTGTGTAAGAACTCACCAAGCCTCTGTGAAGCAGGGCTTTGATGTGTTTCAACTGGTATCATTAATAAAATATTATTATGCAGGTAGATTATATTTCCTTCCCGCTTGCTCTGTAACTGTAGTGTGTAACCTTGAAGGGTAAGTCGCATATTCCAAATTAAAATCCCATCATTTTGCTGAAAGTGTTTTCTCCTGTAACCTCAGTAAGTTCTAACTTTGCCACCCAGGTGTACTCAGGGATATTTAAATATGTGAACGTTTGTAGAGAGGATCTGACACAGCTGAGGCCAGCCCATCCCAGCTGAAGCTGTTAATGACCTTAATAAGCACTTTGTTCCGTGGCCTTGGGGTGGTGCTGGGAGATGGGGAACACCTGTGGGCAGGGCAGATGTAGGGCAGTTCCTGAGGTGCCTCTAAAGGAAAAGTGTACTTTTGGCTCCTATTCAGGAAGAGTTAAAAGCTGGATAACTAAGGATGCTAGTGACCCTGGGTCCTGACCCTAGGGAAAGGTTTAGGATAGGCAGTGTGGTCTGTGTACTTTCACCCTCAGAGAGATGAACTTGGCGATTTAAAAGCACCTGTGAGATTACTGATGGTGTTGTAGCTGCTGTCTCCACTGCAATTTGAGAATGAAAGAAGAGCAATGTGTGGATCCTGTTGCAAGTAAGTGCTATTTTGTGTTGTGGTGTTGTGATTTATCCTCTTGTGCTCATGCAGTGACCCACAGGCTAGGTTTTATGATGCTTTATTTGTCCTTCAGCCTTCTTTCCTTGTGGATCTTTTATGCCGAAATGAGGTCTGAATAAATTGTTGTAAGGGCAGTAGGTGTTGATTCTTCACATGTAATGTGGTATATGTGAATGTGGTCCTGAGCTGGCAGGGGTTACAGTGCAGGAGAGATCACAGCAGGGAAAAAACCCAACTATTTGGTGCAAGTCACTTAATGCACTGCCTTTTAAGAGTTGTAGATTGTTCCAGAAGTGAAGTGTATTCCCTGGCAGCAGCAGTAAGGAGATAGCTCGGTGTCGGTGTGCGTGTGTGGTGCCTGAGTAGAGGAAGCTGCTACCTCTGGCTTTGCTATCAATGTTTGAAGTATAATGAAGACTGATGGTTGTGTGCTGCCTCCTTACTGCTCCCTCTGCCCTGGCTTTATGTGCCAGTGCCAGACACGCTGTTAAAATGTCGGACATGACTGAAGGGATATTGCACAGCTACTGTGGGTGTGCTTTTGATAGCAGGCTAGGAAAATTTGGGATCTTGTGTGTCCTGCTGGATAATGGTGTAGAGGGCTTGTTGAAACTTGTGTAACTTCAGCTAAATGCAGCTCATGAGATCACTAAGACTGAATTATTCTCATGATGATGGGTAAATATTGATGTTTGTAAAATATAGAAACTTGTGGGTGTTGATATTTATCAGACTCGGTAAACTGCTAGGAAAATATTTTAATCTCTTTATTGTGTTGACTTCTTCATAAATATTAAAATATTACCATAGTACCCCTCTTCAGAGTATCTAAAATCGTGAAGAAATTTTCTGTACAGAGCCTGAATCTCTGTGTGGTGTTGGTAAAAGCTATGCAGCTGCTTTAACTTTCATGAACCAGAGTCTTCCCTTTCTGGGACTCTTCCTCTGCCTTCTGCCCAGTGTGCTTCAGTTTAAGCATGATCAGTGAATGTAAAGATGTGTGACCGCTGCTGCCATACATGATCAGCATATGTACCACCTTCTGTGGCTGTGGATAAAGCTGTTCCCTTCCTGCTTCAGCACAGCTGGGCAATGCATTTGAAGTGCAGCTTTATGTAATTCACAGGAAGAGAAAGCTCTTGTATGTGGATTGGGGTACAGTTTTGTCCACGGACACCTGGAAGCTGGGGAAAAGCAAATGGAAATGTATGGATCAGGCTTGCAAATTAAGAGCTAACTTTTAAGCTAATGTACACTCCTCAGCTAAAATACTTGGAGTGGAGTAATCCTGGGAAATAGATATGTTTTATTTTTGAGCTGCTGCTTATTCTCTGCAGCTTTTTCTGAATTTAAAGAATGTCCATTTCTACACAAAATGCTGTGTAACAGAATAAAATCATATCTTCAGTGGAACCGAATGCTAGAGAAAAGCTATCCTTTGCATAAAGCCAGTAAGGCTCCGATGTTTTTTGGTTTTAGAGAAAAAAGAAAATGTTTTTGCATTTTCCTATAAGAAGTTCGTACTCTTACATTTTTCTTCTCAAAGTAGCTTGTTCAGATGTGAAAACTTTTCAATATGTGTTTAATCCTGAGCAGAACAAGTTACCTATGCTTGTAGAGAAAAAAATATGAGGCTCAGCAAGTGATTTGGTCACATTCATTTTCCTTCTTTGTCAAAGTTTGAATTTAAAATTTATTTTGCTGAACTGAGAATCAAAATCTGGAAAAAAAATTGTAGCACACACTTCACTCTGTGAATCTAGATTCTCTCTACTTTGAAGAGTTTACCATAAAAATATGTGTGACTTGAGGGATGAAGCAGAAAAACGGATCAATGCTTTTATAAATATTCCTTGTAAGGTATTTTTGAAAACGTTTATGTTAAAGGTTCTAATGAGAAACTACTGGAATATGTCCGATACGATGCAGTACTAATGTTCACATTTTGTGAAAGTAGGTTTTACAAACCGAATTTCTCTGTCCTCTCTTTTTTCTTTCCTGCTCTATTCAGCCCTCTTTACTCATATGTGATAGTTGAGAAGTCAGGGGAAATGAGTAATTGGAAGGGTTTTAGACGATCAAACTAGCCAAGTAAGAGCTGGATTTGATGTAAGGTACATCCTTCAGCAAGGGTAGTTAAAGCAGAGTAATCCTGTGAAACACTTGGAGAAAAACATTTCAGAATTGCAATTCCTTCTGTGCTTCTTGTTTCGTTTGAGGTTGGCCAAATTAAATTACTGTTGGGAATAAATTATGGAGCCTCTCCTACCAGCAAAAGTCTTTGTAAGATCTGCTTTTATTATCTACAGTGACAGAAAATGACTGGTGTTTATTTTTCCTTTTCCTAGGATCCAAAGTTTACGTAAGAAATTCTGTTGTATAATGATTTATCATTCCCCCACCACTCTCCCTTATTTGAACTGGTAGTTTGAACACTAGCTGTGTTTGGGGAGATTTTTGGGGATCAAGCAAGGACAGAGAGCATCATTAAAAAGCACAAGTTTTATCCAGAGTTTGGAATTTTTCAAACAGTATAAGCTTATGAAACTCAAACACAGATAAAACTTAGTCTTCACTGTGTTTATGAGTATGTAAAATCTGTTAACTCCACAGCATATATTCAAGTAATATGAAAATATAAAATCCCTCCTAGAGAGCAAAGATAACAACCTAATGAATGTCTAATATCCTGGATAGCATTCCGCATAGCACCATAATTATTAGACAGAAATGGATGCCTTAAGAACGCATCGTGTGTGCCCCATGCTTCACGACATCTCACAGGCCTGTCTTGTAAGTGCTAATTAAAACTGTATTGCAATAGAGATGTGATTCAGTGCTAGCAAGTGCCTCTTACTGTTACTTCTTGTTTATGATGGAGAGATTTAATAATGATCTAAAGTAGCGTCTGTGCTGTCAGGCACGCCCTGTAGGAGCTGTGCAGGTGTTTGGACACCACGAGGAGCAGCTCACTTGATACTAACCTGTGCTCTTCCTGAAAATGGGTACGATTTACCTGGATTCCAGAGGTGTTTTCTGACCACGTTGCTGCATGTAGGTTGCATGTCAGTACTGATATAGAGTGAAATCTGAGGCACTGCCTGTATGAAATGAATTATGCTCTCTAGCACTCAGCCTGTGCTTTACTGGTCATTCAGATCAGCATCTCTTTGAAATAGTTTTTTTCTGGTAAGCAGAGAACCAGTGAACTTCTTATGTGACAGCTTAGACATAAGTGAAAGAGGTCATCCAACTTTGTCCTGCATAAATTAAAACTAAAAACAAACCTGCACTGGCGAATGTCATTGTAAAGAAGCATCACTTTTGTGGATGCCAAATGAACAGAACAAATCAGTTTTTTTGTTTAAAATTAATTTTTCATCAAAATAGTTTGGAAATTGGCTCATGCTGCTGAAGCCTGTGTACATACACTCTGTACCCTCATCGAGAGTTCAACTGGTTTTGCCACGTGTCTTTCTGAGCTTCATAGATGTGCCTATGATTTCCTCATTAAAATAATCCTTCCGTTATTTATAATAGGCATAAAAGTACCCCAAAGTGCTTCTGAGAATATATAATATATATATGTGGATATAAATGGCCTGCTACAAGGGACTAGGGAAGATGGAGGCACTTTTTATTTCTGATCCTAAAGAAGGAAGACAGTGCTAGATGAAATAAGTCGTAGTCTCTACACGTTCACATTTTGTAATTATACAGTTGAGATTATGACAGTATCAGAACCTATGAAAGTTAATGTTCCCAGTTCAAAATATCTTTAATAACAAAGATATGGTCTTGTTTTGATAATAAACATGCTGACTGGCTGTTCTGTTAGTTACCAAGGTGTGTACTTAGAAAAACCTATGGAAACAACAGAAAGGTGGAAGAATTTTCCAAGTCTTGCTCGCCAGTAGTTGAGTGATGTTAAGTGATCACATGTAATAGGTTAAACAGCAGCCACAGTTGTAGCAAACTTAAATGTCTGCCATAAACAGGGTTTCTGTGCCACACATAGTGAAGATAAAAATACAGTCACAGTTCAGTCACAGAAACATCATAATCAAAATGCAAGAAACTGTATCTGAAATCAAGCAAATAATCAAGCAGTGGCACCAAATGTGTGCTTTCGTATTTGGGTTGATTTTAGTTCTGAGAGTTCTGCCTTTCTACCCCTGAAATGAAAGTTCTTGTGCAATCTTTCCAACAACACAGCCATGCTGCTCAGATATTTCTGCTAGTGACCATTTTTCTCCCCAAGTATTACTCCCATTAATGAATCGGTCCCAAGAGAACAGGTAAGATACTGGCTCATGGAAGTATACCAGTCATTTTCAGGGGATAAAGGCCAACTAAGACCAATACGAATTTTTATTCAGTATAATCAGAAATTATCTTAGTAAATATGCTAGATCTTCTTGGAGTATTCACTAGTCACTTCTTAGAATCATTGATTTAATAAGCCGAAGACCAATCTCTTTTCTAGTAATAAGTGAGGAGGTAACATTTCTGCTTGTAGATTCTTTATCCTGTGAGCAGTAATGATTGAATAGTTAGCATAGATGGTGGGGTTTGTTTGTTTTTTCTAAAGGGTTTAGTGGTTTAATGTATGACTTTTCTTTGCAGGGCTGCATCTTCTTAACTGAAAAATTGTGCTTTTATGAAATAGGGATGACTGGGCCCTTGATTTAGTTTCATAGCTTTGTCCTCACAACTATTTATTGCATTTAATATTTTTCCACAAATACTCATTTTTAAAGACCAGTTCTATATTTAAAGCACTTATATAAATATTATAGCAGTGTTTTATATGTAAGCAGGACAAGTGATTTGTTACTAAAAGCAAATGAAACCTGAAATATTGCCTTTTCAGCTGTGTAATGGATTTGCATGCCGTGGTTTTGATAGTGGGTGGTCTCTAAAGGTGGCTTTTCTGAGAAGCTGCCAGAAGCTTCCCCCATGTCCAATAGAGCCAATTCCATTTGGCTCCAAGGTGGACGCACCGCTGGTCAAGGCTGAGCCCATCGGTGATGGTGGCAGCACCTCTGGGATAACAGAGATACTGTGGAGAAGCAATTACAGCCAGGGCAGAGAGGGATGAGCAGCTGTGAGAGGAACAGCTTTGCAGACATGAAGGTCAGCGGGGAAGGAGGGGCAGGAGGTGCTCCAGGTACTGGAGCTGAGATTCCCCTGCAGCCCATGGGGGAGCAGAGATCCACCTGCGGCTCATGGGGGACTCCATGCTGGAGCAGGTGATGCCCAGAGGGGTCTGTGACGCCATGGGAAGCCTGTGGTTCCTGGCAGAACCTGTGGAATGTGGAGATTGGAGCCCACGCTGGAGCAGATTTGTTGGCAGGACTTGTGACCATGTGAGGGACCCACGTTGGAGCACTTTGCGAAGAGCTGCATCCCATGGGTAGGACTCACACTGGTGAAGTTCATGGAGGACTATTTGCTGTGGCTGGGACCCCGTGCTGGAGCGGGGAAAGAATGGCAGGAGTCCTCTCCCTGAGGAAGAAGTAGCAGCAGAGATCTGATGAACTGAGCACAGCCCTGCTTCCCCTTTCTCCTGCCTCCCTTAGGAGAGGAGGTAGAGGATCAGCAATGAAGTCAAGCCTGGGGAGAAGGGAGGGATGGGGGGAAAGTGCTTTTAAGATTTGGTTTTATTTCTCATTATCTGACTCTGATTTGACTGGTAACAAATTAAACCCACCTAAGCTGCCATGACTAGTTAACGAAAGCATAGCATCGCAGTCAACTGTTCTTAGCAAGCCTGGTAGGTGTTTTTTTTCCAATAGATTATATCATTCAATGTATGTTGAATGGGAACACCTTAATCATTTTTAGCTACAAGTTTTTAATAGCTTTTCAGCTAACTGGGAGAGAGAGAGGGAGAAGACAAGTTAATGAAGTGAGGTTGTGAACGGAGTGTGGAACAATAGTCTTGTGTAAATTCTGACTGCCTCATACTATAGTGAACTGGACGGAAATCAAACACAAAAGTATCTCTGGGCAATGTCTAATTTCTAGCCTGCTTTCTATAGGAGACTTCAGGAGCCAAGGAAGCTGAGAATGTTATTTACTGTGTGGACTAGAAGTGCTGGTATTGTTAGGCAAAATCCTAATATAGCATTATTTTTCCGCCTAAAATGTATGGCTTTTGTAGCAGACTTCTGCTGTAGCTGCTTCCATGCTATTTCTGTTGCTATTTTCACACGTCCTTTCATGGGGCGAGGATTCTGCCGAAGGAACGAACTACTGACGAGCAAAACTTGAATGAGACATACTTAAATTTTTAGGCTGCCGTGCAAAGAAACTAGCCACTATAAATTCTCTGTAGTTACTTGCTTTTTTTTGCTGTATTGCTTCTGATACCGTGTTGTCTGCTGTGGATGATGGCACTCACCTCTTTCCAGTATAATGGCTGAGTAGGTGTAGAATGTGCAGCAGTGGCGGATTCAAAGAGCATTTTCTGTAAAGCACCGTAATAAAATATTTACAAGATTTGATGTAATGAGCTTGGCAATTATGTGTGAATTGTACTGTCTTCAGTTGGTTAGAATAGGCAGCCTGAATGCACTTACAGAATCTCCTTCAGCACAGAAAACCATGTTTTATGGAGCGAGAATATTGTTACCTTCTATGTAAGGTTTCATTTCATCGCATCACAATGAAGCACAGAAATATTTACAGTTGAACTTTGGAAAAAAGGAGGTTAAGAATTCTATTAAGACATATAAATGGGCTTATATAAGGATGTGTGCATTTTGAACCTGCCCGAGTTGCAAGAACAAGTAATGAGCTTTTCGTATTGGAAGGTTTGGGCAATTTCATATTCTCCAGGTGTCTTTCACCTTTCAGTGCTTTTGGTGTGAAACTGCAGGAACCTTTCACCTTCCCTGCTTAGCGGACCATCTTTCTAGAAAGCCTGTGCTGCCTGGCTGTTATTTAAAGCTTTGACCACTTTCTTCTTGCAGCTTCAGTGCTTGTATTATAAATGTGTGCAAGTACCAGCAAGTGTAGTGTTTACCAGCCAATGACCTGGCCAGTTTTCTGAGGTCGGGATAAGGATTTCTTTCACAGATGTGACAAACCTGATCCTCTTCTAGTAAATTACTAGAAGAGGGGTGAAATTACTAGAAAGGGGGTGAAAATCTGGACCAATAGATGGTAATCTGCTTGCTGTTTTGTGTAGGAAGAGAGAATTTGGTTCCACCTGTATGTCCTGAGAGGGTGGTCAAACAGTGCAAGAAGCAATTAACTAGTTCTGCTACAAATTTGTTTTTAGCGATGCAATTTTAGCTACACCCATTCATTTAGAAGTATTTTTCTGAACTAAGGAGAGGAAGGAACACAAGTGTTAGAACTGAGACTGCTGGTTCTGATATGGACTTATAATGTAAAATTGCCCAAATACTTTAATGTCCAAACTGCTCAGTTCCAAAAGAAAATTGATTCATCTTTCATCAGTCTTTGTCTGCATTGCTTTTAGTCTAACAGTGTAATCTTCTCAATGCAGACGGTAAATGCTTTGATCTTCCTGTTAGCCACTTGGCATTGCTTTCTGAAGTTACAATCAGCTGCCTTATTTGAGGAAATTATCGGAGACACTGAAAGCAGTTTCTTTTTGTGCAGAGGAATTTCACCTGAATGACTAGTCTGCATTCTCTCTGTGACTGTTTGGACTGCGTAGAAGGGATGCATATGCAAGTATGTTTGTTACGAATATTGTGTCTAGCCTAATTTATAAACAGAAAAGGGAAATGGCTTATCTACAATTCCTATCAATCCAGTAACCTGAGCCATACTGTCTTTTTTCCCACTGTTCTAGAATGATGTTGATGCCTTTCTCTTCTGTGGCCTCCCTTAATGGGAATGAAACTGTGAAGCAGTAGTTTGTGGGAATATGTGTTAGGGAAGTACTGGCCTTAATTTAGACTCTTCAAATGCTTATTTGTAGTGCAGTCTGATTAGCTCAAAACTTGAGTGTCTTTGATTTGCAGTGTATGCATTTACAATTAAAAAGTGGGGAGCGGGGGCTGGTGATGGACTACTGTTGTATAACTATTTACCTGAAAAAAAAAGGTAAATTTGTCTGTGAAACCATAGAAATTGGATCTACTGACATCTCCTACCAGCCAATTTGAAATTCCCAGCATGCTTGAAAGAGTTGGTGAACGCTCCAGAAATAATGAGAAGCGTTTACAGAAATTTACTCCAGCTTTGATCCATCCTCTGGAAGAACTGTGCACACCTTCAAGAAAATATATTCATTTCTTTTGAAGTCTCATTGATTTTTAAATGAGAACCTGGAAAGTGGTGGAGAAGCAAAACTTTTATTCTTCATAAAAGCAAGGAATGGATAAATAGCGTTACTAACTTTAGACAATGAGGAGACACAGGCTGAAGGGAATTTGCTTTTTACTGCCTGTGGCTTTTTGTCTTACACAGTCTTATGTCTGCAACGTATGCAAAGCATTAGCAGTCATGAGCAGATTCTTAGACTCCAAAGAGGGGCAAGAAATTATGAGTGTAATGACAAGATTTGCAGAATAGCCAGGTGATTTATGGACCCTGCTGAGTTCTAAGGCCTTTTGTAGTAAAGCAGAAAATAGGCAATAGCCTTTAGGCATCATTAACTTCGACTTGTTTTCATATATACTGCAAATAGATAAACTGA
>VZRN01004407.1:2356151-2377603 GCA_013397935.1 Dasyornis broadbenti | reverse complement strand
GTCGGAGCCTTGGCACATCTATTTCTCTCTAAACTCAATAGAAATGTGATGAATATAATTAAAATAACTGTTTTAAAAAAAGGTTAAACTGTTGTGTAATGGAGAATGTGCTATGTGCTGTGAATTGCTGAGTCTAATGGAAGCTCTTAATTTTTTTTTAAGCTTTGTTTTTAAATCATTACAGAGTTTCTTTGTAGTCTAACAGACAGTATTTAAAAATCCATCAGATTCTGGTTTGCCCCTCTATAGGTTAATAGCTTAGCTATCGGTAGAAAGCATCCATGAAAAACAAGGTTGTTTATCGTGTTGGCATAAGCTAGATATTCCTACTTAAATGATGTCTTAACAAGTACATGTGGAAGCAGAGACACCTGCTTTTGGCCATTGGCAAAAAGTATTGTGTTTTTCTGCCATGTGGTGTGGTTGCAGGAGGCTGGTACCAGCAGTGTAGTCAGTCACTGGATTACAGACTAGTCACAAAGTGAATTCATCCATCCCAAGATGGCTCCAGTCCATCCAGTGAAACTTACCTGAAGTTTCACTCCTTTTGACCATTATTTTTTTTTTCTACATAATCAGGTCTAACCTTTCATTCAAATAATGACATAAAGAGATCAAGTAGGCACAACCTGAGGACAGATACATGAGTTGCATGAATCCAGCACTAAAAGTATTGATACAAAGTTTGTGATGGCTAATATTGGTATCGCTGTACATCTTTTTTAATGGTTGTGTTATTGAATTGAATTACAATTGGTTATTTGCATTACAACCTGAGAATGCTTGTGACATTTGACTGCTTATTTGTAAGTCTGCCTGTAGGCAGGGTGTGTTTTGCTCGATACATTGTATGAAGCTTTTGCAAATCTTTGTGCATAATTGCGCTGCGGGTGTGTCTCATGTTCGACATGTTCTAAATATTTTCTTATGGTCTAGTAAAGAGGAGCAGCAGAATTACCAGCTCTGCCACATGTCCAAAGCAATGAGACATCCACTCCGTTCAGCTCCTTGGGCTGAAGGTGTTTATAAGAGTGCAGTGACATCACGTGTGAAATTGCTGTTCTCTTACAATTAATAATACTACTAATAGCTGTGACTTCAGACAAGCACAGACAAACACAACTGTTTCCCATCATTATGTTCTGAGATAATTTTTGTCAGTATCAAATTTTTTCTTTGTGCTCTATTAATGTAGTCCATGAGTTTTACAGATTTCTATTTGCTAAATGCAACCAGTGTTCTTATTTAAAATATTGGAATTCCCCAGTGTGATCAACTTTCTCATAATTTTTGATCTGCATAAATGAGAGAATGTACAGTTATGCCACTTCAGTCCCATTCCTCATTTATTTTAATGTTCATCATTCTGTCATTTTTTTCCTATTAGAATATGCCATCTTGGATCACATGAAGCTCTTTATCTTGGGCAGAGAGTGAAGCCAAGCTCTCTGAACTGATTTCTCTCAAAAGATAAAATTGAACGCTTTCAGACAGTTAATGTCTTTGAAGTCTGACTGTGTTAGAGAATAAGAAGTTATACTGTGGGGTTGTGGGGATTTGTTAGTTTGTTTTGTTTGTTGGGAGAATCCTGTTTTGTATTGTTAAAATGCAGTGGCTAATGAGATCCTGAGGTCTGTCTGTGCTGCTGACAAGTGTCTGTGTAAACATAACCCGGCTCAGGTTTCAAGTACACCTTGGCACAGCAGTTCCATGCTCTCTGTGTAGGGGCAAATTCCCACCCAAGTCATGGCTAAGAAACTTTGTGGCTGTGGCAAATTCCATGCTCTTGCAATTCACCTGCTGCTGCTCTCTTAGGAACTGGAGATCTGCAGAGGTGATCTGGGCAAGATCTTGTCACCCTTTCTGGGTTCTGCTGAAACTTAGATGCTTTTATGGCTGCAATTTTTGTTTCTCCTGAAAAATCAGGTGACTTAGAACCACAGCATATTATCCTCATGGAGTTTTAATCAAATAAGCAAAACTTTTGCCAATATGAATGAGTAATAAGAGGATGTTTGCAAAGAATAAAAACGTCTGTCTGGGACAAGTGTAAGAAAACATATTCACAAAATCTCCAGGTCTGTGTGTGTCTGAAGGCTGTGGGGAAGGACAGGGTTATTTGTAGGCATCACAAATTGATTATGTCCCACTCCTTCAGCTGTAAGGATTTGGTGCCATGAGGATGTAAGTGCACCACTGGATGGGTTCTGTTTCCAAGGGTTTTTATCTGCTCTTCCAAAACCCCTGTGTTTATTAACATACTTTGTTAGAACAAATAAGCGAACAGTACTTAACCAGTGTGCAGAACCTGCCATGCAAAATAAGTGTGAATACTTCCCTGCTGGAAAGATAATTCTCCAATTAG
This sequence comes from Dasyornis broadbenti, assembly GCA_013397935.1. Lineage (NCBI taxonomy): Eukaryota > Metazoa > Chordata > Aves > Passeriformes > Dasyornithidae > Dasyornis > Dasyornis broadbenti. Next base: position 2,375,238 of record VZRN01004407.1, on the reverse strand, counting down.
CCTCCAACCATTCAGTGTTTGAAAATTTGTGGATGCAAATAATTTTCAGATTATTTAAAGTCGCTTAAAAATAAAATAAAGGACTCCTGTGGAGCTGGTAGAACTTATTTGTGTCTCGGGTGTTTTTGACTCCAGATCACATCTGGCAGGAGGAAGAAGTATTCATTCTCCTTATTATCTTACGCACAGTGTGTGCCAAGCTGATGACAGAAACGCATGTAGAGGTAATTCTTTCCAGTATTGAAATGTGCATATTTTATTGGAGCAGGGAAATAATACAATGGCCTCTTGTATTTTCCATTCCTCTTTTCCTCAACACCTCTACAATTAATGGCAGTGCCAGTTATTTGGGTCTCTCTTGCATGGTGGCCATGCCTTTTAGACAAGGAAATCTGCTCCTTTGTCTCCCTCTCATGGAGAAGCCACCTGTCATATCCCACAGCCTGCTCAAGCAGTAGGAGCTTCTTTGCTTCTTTTACCTTCAAAGCTTGAGATTAGTTTTTCCAAAATCAGCTATGGCCCTACTCTTAAGTATGAATTAGCGTTTAGTGGCTTACAGAACAATGACACTTTCTGCCTGTCACTTAGTGTCTGCTTTACAACACTGAGCATTGAGGTTCTTGGCAGCCTAGGTTTTCAGGGGCTGTTAAATCCATTGCAGCTTGAATTTCAATTGTCTGTCATCAGCAAGGAAGCCAGTTGGACTTGCTGGTGGGGTCATGTTGCCTACTGTGCTTTGGCAGTCCCATTTCAGACTGGGACCACCTGGCAGTCCTCGGCACAGGGCACGCAGCCTGCCAAAATCCTGATTGCCTGAGGTGAGATCAGCCCCAGGAAGATGGCTGTAGGATGGAAAGCATGTTGAGCTGTGTCCTGGATGTGGTTTACCCTGTGCTGGGTTGGATGGGGCACTGCATTGCATGGCTGAGGAAGAAGGTTAAAGCAACGAGAGTGCTCGGTTTCATTGTGTTCCCATCGCTGCTAAGGTCTGTAACAATGGGATGGAGCTCTTCAGCCAGAGCTTGTTGTTTGCCTGGAGAGGGGGTGTGTGCAGAGAAAAATCACCTCAGCTACAAGAGCAGAGAGGCAGAACTTGAAACAGGATGTGTTGAAAGTGAGAGATCCTGTCAGATAGCCTTGGGCTCTGTGGCTCAGAAGTGCGAAGGGAAACCGCAGAGGGCAAAGCCTGAGCAATGGCCATGATAGTCCCAGGAGATCTGGATGTGGGCATAGGCACTTTTGCATTCATGTACATGGGATTGCCTTGGGTTTTTTCCCAACAGAGCACCCTACTGGACCAAGAGAATGTTTTAATTCTCAATAGAGTTGATGCCCGGAATTATATATAGTTTAGTTAGGAAGAACATTACAGCCAAGCCCTATGCATTCCTCTTCAGTGCCCTTGTCTTCCCTCACTTGCACGTTAGACTTGATGAGCAGAGCTGTTTTCCTTGTTTTATGGTGAAGGATGTCTTGCCCTACAGCTTTGCTGATAACTTCTTTGTGCTTAGTTTGGGGGCTTGTAATGTAGGTACTCAATTTTCAAAACATTCTGTGATCATTGTCTCTCTCCTGTTATTATCCAAAAAAGTGATTATGCTTATGCTAAAAGTTGGCAAAGGCAGGTGTTGCTCAATACGAGCATTATGAGTGGTGTTACTGTAAGAAGGCTTCTAACCAAATACATCTTTTCTGATAAAAAAAATTCCCCCTACTGTATTGCTTGTAGATTCCTAATTGCTTTTATATAATAAAACATTAAAAGAAATTTGATGTAGTAAAACCAGATGTAGCCTTATTAAATTAGAAGACTTGAACATTCATTATAATTATATTGAAATTGTTTTTATGGTCTTATAACAACCATGTATGTGATTGAGAGATGGATGTTTGCAATATTAGATCAAAGCTGTTTGTGTCTTTCAATTACCCTGTGCAGTATTGCTGAATTTTCGATTACCTGAGTAGCGCATTAGTAGAGTTGCGTGTGCTGCCTTTCCAGTGCACCACCTGCTCCTGTAGTTTCACGTAATCTGCAGTGCAAGAGAGCTCACTTGCTCAAAAGGAGTAGAACTGACATTGTTTAACTGAGGAAGAATCAATTTCCAGTTGCATTGTAGTTTTCAGGAAAGGCAGCTTGTAAAACCATCGATCCTGTTTCCTGGCAGGTTCAGACACAGTTATTTGCTTCATAACTAGCTAGGAGCAGTGTACAGAACTCCTTCACATGCTGTCACACTCTGGTTTTGCTCCATTAATTTGCAGGATCTTGTTGATCTTCCCAAGTGGGGCAAGGAACAATCCATCTTGGATTCTTTGCACAGCAAGGAATACTGTTCCGGTGCAAAGTTAATACCTTAAAATTGCTTTCATTATGTTCTGGCTTAGTAAAGATTTCTTGTTTCTATATGTGCTGTCCTCAGCTAATAGAGTGGAAAGTCTCCATTTTCTTCAGCTTTTTTTTTTTTAAACTTTCTGCCAGAAATGTCAATATATTCTAACTTTCCTTCACTATAATGAATGATATAATAAATATGGCTGCAAGCTAAAGGAATCTTTTCATCCAGGCCACCTTTCTTTTAATCTTGCCACAGTGTGTAGCCTAAAGGCTGTAGCTAGATGAAAGTTTCATGTTACATGATTCATAAAAGCAGCATAAGTACTCTAAGCCTCTAAATACTGCAGTAAATATGAGGCAAAGGGTTTTCTCTGGCCCTTTGTACGTTCTCTGTGAGAAACCTTTAAGCTGCTTCCAGGTAATGTTTGACTTCTTTTTAGATATACTTGTTTTGAGTCTGTTTTGATATCCATTAAGAATAAGAGCTGGAGGAGATTTTCAGGGTGATTTGCTCTTTGTTATGTCCCAATGAGAACTCATTTCACTCGTGATTTTGTTTATTTAATGACAATCAAATATAACCTTTATTTCCAGAATTAGAAAATTCCTAATCTATAAAGGTCCAAATCTTTGCACAGAGGTTCCTTCAAGACTAAGTGACCTCTCCATCCTGTCTTGCAATGGTAGTTTCTATCCTTGATCTCATCACACCAGTAAGGCTTCCAGAACCAAGTTCCATTGAAGAGGGTTTGCAATTGTAGAAATGTAAAAGCACACAGCCTTTCTGGCCCTTAATGTGTGTTGGTTCTGGGTTCATTACTCCGGTTATGTCACCTAAACTTTTTTCTGTGGTCACTGCAAGATAGATCAAGACATTCTTGAATTTGTTGTGTTTTGATGTAATGGGTAAGGGTTGCAAATTGTAAATTTTGGAATGTATGAAATTACAAGGAAAGGTATTTCTCATGAGTTTTTTCACATAAAATGGAAATATGCCTAGAGGAGTTGGTTAATTTAATCCTTCAGAATCAGTGGCTACAATCATTAGGAAAACAATGCTAAAGTTATATTTGTACATACTTGTGAAATAGAGCAAAAAGGATTAGAATTGAAGTGAAGAATGCAGCACTAATGTATATGAACAAAAATTTTAGAAAATTAAGCAGGAAATAATTATTCCAAAGTAGTTATAAAGTAATTATCTATTCTCATTTGTAACTAGAAAAGCTGTCAGCCTTTTAATGAGAAGAGTATGAGTACAAAGCTGAAGTTTTAAGCAGTTTATAAACATGTCTTTTTCGGTGTTTCCCACCTTAAGCAGTGTGAATTACTGCTGAAAGTCAGATGAGAGTTTGACCTATGTAGAGGTAAAAATAACCCAAACCAGTTCAAACTCTATATTCTACTTCCATGAGCTTAGGCTCTTACTAGAGCTGGTTAAAAGTAAACCAATCCATTTGCCTTTGGCATGATCCATGAATTCCTTGCTGCTTTTGTGAATCAATAAAATTTCACACTCTAAATACAGTTAGAAACACAGTTGAAATTGCACCTTTTTGCTAACACAAGTGATCCAATATCTGTCTGTGTGGGCCCCCACAGGTACACACACATTTTAAACACTTTTGTTTACCTGTCAGGGCACAAATTCAGCCCAGCTCTGTGGGATTGCCAAGGGTCCGTGTGTTGCCGAACCCTTCCTTTGAGGACGCTTGCTACCCTTCAGCGATTTCAGGATTTCGTGCTGAGGTGACTCATCACCCTTTGTCAGTTTGGGGAAGTTCAGCTCATATCATAGTGGAGCTTCCAAAAGTTCCCATGGGAGCAGCTTGTGTTTCTTTGAAGTCACTGAGTCTAGGAATTAAAAAGTTCAGCAGAGCATACAGGGCAGTAAAAAACCTCATCCAAAATGTGGTACAAGCTGCTGTTGCAGGTCTGAAAGGGGGAAATGAACCTGTTGTAAAAGCAAACCATGGCTGGATTGTAAATGGTTTAAAACTGCGTTTTATGAACGTGCCTGTTTCACTAAAATCATGTGACTCCTAACTTGTTTAACTCTTTTCCACAGTGATGTGAAATTCTGATTTTTCTATATGTTCATTTAGAAGACTTTTATTATTATTATGCATAGCATTATAAAATATTAATTGGTGTTGCCATTTCTACGTAGCCTTTCAAAGAGAAAAATGTTAAGAAAAAATGCATTTTACTTAAGAAATACTTGGTGTAAATCACATGTGATAGAGTATGATACAATTTTAGGGGGTCATGGATCATCTATATCCCAGTTAACGTATTCTTATGAGGTTCTTTGTGCTTATTACCTTATAAATATTACATTAGCTTTTTTATTTTGCTCAGATGAGGGTGTGCAGCAGAGGCAAGTTAACTTGCTTTGAAATGTATCAGGATTGGTATTGAAGGTAATCTTTATAGCATGATAGATACTGAAGGAAAACTAGATGGCATGAGCAAAGAAAGGTGTTTTGAGTATCATCATATTTCTCTTGAGAGAATTCAGTCATGTTTTGGACATGTTAAAGATATATAAACAGGTCACATAATTTTTAGAATTTTACTCAGGGGAGGTGTCTGTCAGGAAGTTATTAGTAGGTCTGGAATGATTTGTAGATATATTTTTTGACTTGTCATCAATTTCTGGAACTTATATTTACACCATCAGATTCATTGAGAGTTCCATATAGAAGATCCATAGAAAGCCTGTTCTATAAATAATAGTGGGACTGTAAGTTTCACATTCCTTGACAAAGAGAATAGGCACAATTGTACTGCAGAGATACTTCTTCTTTTTTACCATATATTCAGTGTCTAGGAATCTCAGTGAGACCATCTAGAAAGACATGAATTAGAAAGGTTTGTGATAAGTGTTCAAGATGAAACCATATAGCTGAAAAGATGATGTAACAGTGAGGCTACATATGGCACTAGTGTAAGGTCTACTCTTTTAGAATTTATCTTGTTGGCCATTCGTGATGTTGTCTGCATAGAGTAAGTGGGCCCAAATAAGTTTGACTGGATTTTCCATTGATTTTTGGGGGTTTGTTGAGGGCTTTTTTCCATTTATGGAAGCCTTTTCAAGGAAAATGACTAACAAAATGCTGGGGGTGGGCAGGGGAGAGCTGTGTTCTGTTCAGCCAGAAGAATCACAAAACACACCAAAAATCTATGCTTTGACAAGACTTGTTCCTTAATTTGCCAATTAAGGGGAATTTTGAAAAGAATGCAGTCACATGAGCTAAATGCAATCATTCGAACCCCAATAGATTTGTCTGAAGGTATTGTGAACTGTCTCATTCTTATGTTTCCTTTAAGGATGTTCAAGTGAATTGTTTTGGCCTTTGAGAGAAAATTAGTTTTGGTTTTGATTGCAAATCATAAGATCTTTGCCTCCTCATGATTAATGAGAGAAGCTGCTTGAATGACTGCATAATTTAGTGATCTGAGATTTGGAGAACCGCTTTGAGAGTATTGGTAAGTAAATTTGTTCACAGTGTGAGTGGTATTTAAAATAACAGCAGTAGCTTGAGAAAGACTGCTCTCTACTTAAAGGATGTAACATTGCTAATAAAAGTCAGTTGTGTGTGGAGAAACTAGAGCTGTACTGTGTCCTTCTGCTTAATTTAGAGCAGCCCGTTATAACTCAGGTTGATTGCCATTAAAAGCCAATTTTGCCATTGCAATCCATGTTGATCCTCATATTTTATTGATTATGCAGTCTCTGAAGGCTACAGGAAGGGAAGCCAGAAAGTTCTGCTGTGCCTTTTGAGAAGCTGTTTCCAGGTACAGCTCTTTGGGCAGGCTGTGTGGACTCGTTGCACACATTTGGTTCTCTTGACAGTTTGTGAGTTCACCCAGGGACAAGGCTGAACAGTCCCGAAGTGCAAATGGGGAACAGCACCGTTGCTGCTTTACCATCTTGGCCCTCCTCTGCTTCTTGAGTTTTCTACCGCTGGGTGGGTTAAGACTTTTCCCATCTTCTATTTTTTTTTTTTTTTGCTGAGTTGCCCTTAATCAAATATCCTTAGATTCCACACATCCTTGGAAGCTGTGTATTCATTTCAGTCGTTCAGAGCAGCCAGCAGACCTGTTGTTTCGCTGAGATGTTGTGTGTTCCTGTCCAGCCTCTGCAGAAATGGACATCTGTGCAGGACTGTAGGTCTCAAGAGCTGCAATATTTTAGTCAGTTTGTACCACTGGCATGTTTTGGCTGGTTGTCCAGGCATGTCAATTGCCACAGCTCTGGACTTCCATACTCGGTTTCTAACAGGCTTATGCATGGCCTGATCAATCTGGCAGAGGTAAAGACACAGATTTAAAGACTGTGCTTGTATGAATTGTCATGAATTTTGTCTCTCTTCCAGAAGTTATATTAGCTATGTGTTGGTCAATGCTCAATATCAATAGCTTTATACCGGGTTTAATAAGACATTTAAGGGAGATGCTGAGTGAGATGCTGGCATCCTTTGTTTCTTTTGCTTGGACAAACCATACATAGGCAGCTTGCTGCTTAATACTATTCAGGGAGTTCTATTCAAGCAGATTTTCTGCCTGTCATGTTGACCCAATGAAAGCCTAAAACTATACAATATTTGCTATTAATTGGTTGGTTTATTCCTGATCTATTAGACATGAAATAGTAGGTAAATGCTCTCATAATATGCCGAGCTTTAATAAAAATAGCCAACTCAAAATAGTAGTTTCATTTGAGTTACCTGGCTTTGGTAGTGTCACCTTTGACTCTAAAGTAGTTCTCCACCATGGTTGCCAAAAAATTCTGGCAGGAAACAGGAGAGCAGTAACTAAGTCTTTAAATATAGCAGTCAAAATGCTGCAGTTCTGAGAACATCTTCCACCTATCTTACTGGTATTTGCCTCTTCTACTTGTTCACTCATAAGTGGCTGTATCATCAGTTTTGTTTACATCTTAAAAATAAGTGAAATGCGGTTGTCTCACTTTGCCTAATGCCTTCTTTGAATGTGAATGTTGTCTAATGATGTGTTTCTACTCTTCTAAGAGCTAGGTGAGTTAATTTGAAAAATTCACCAGCAGCCTAGAGCAGTGAGTGCTTGTAATTGCCCACCTGGTGTGCAAGATATGCCTTTATTTAATAGAAAACTTCAAAAGCTCAGTGAGTTTAATTAAAGTGTATGGAAGAATAAAAATGAGATTGAAAAGGCAGAAGTGGAGGAAAAAAAACCCAGAATAAATACAGGGAACTGCTAAAACTGTTACAATATTTCAGGAAAGCATTTTCGACTGAATTCTTGATCATCAACACAGGACACACCTTAGCAGCAGAGCAGGGCTACAAACAGCTGTGTCCTGGGTCAAACACAGAGAGAGAGACAGGATCTAGAACAGATTATCAAGCTGAGAGCATTTGGAACCAAAACCTGGAGATACTGGTTAAAGCTCAGACACAGAAGAATAATAATGAATATTCATTTATCCTGCAAATCTAAATCTTTGCAGTGGGCAGATCCCTGCTTCTTTGGGAAAATGGGCAACACCCTTGTTCTGTGAGCTCTGCGGTCTCTCTTCTGTGGTCACTTGGGCAAACTGAAGTTTGTTCATTTAATTTTATTTATGTACATATGTTCTAAAAAAGATTCTTAAATGATATTACATGTAATCCAGTGATGACTTGCTTATATGGACAGAAAGGCTAATGTAAAATTTATTACGTGCAAAGAATTAATAATTAAAAGTTGTCATTCAGTATCTCAGTTTTCACTGTGATATGGAGCTAAAGTTGTAGCAGTAAGAACTGCCAAGTCACCCAATTTGTCTGTGAAATATTAATTTGAAGGATATGGACATTTTCCATGGTCTTAGTATGAAATACTGAGATGTCAATTTGGCTCAAGTTCAAAATCCTGTGATACTTGCCTTACTCAGCTTGAGTTTGAGAAGGAAAACAACAAGGAGCAAAGACAACATAATGAAGTAACAGGATTTAAAATAGTTAAACACCAAACTGAGGGGAAAAAAGTCTTTATGAAGAAATAAATAAAATTCTGATGGTTCTTGAAGATAATGAACAGTAGGGTAAGGGGAAAACTATCACTTCACACAGCATAACACAAAGTCCAAACATGTGCATATGGTTAAGTCTGTATTTAGACAATTAAATGCACTCTTTGTATATGAAAATCGTATATGAAAACCTGAGTATAGCTCCCATTAGAATCATCAGCAAGGTGTAGCATGGGCTGCAGATTGAGATGTTGCTATAGGCGTGGCTTCTGCTCTTCTGTTATTCATTGCTTTTTGCTGTGAAGGGTGGAGTTAGACAAATTTTTTAACAATTTATAAGGTAGAAATACACTTCAATTTCTTTGTACTGATTTTTTTTTTTATTTTACCTTGTTTGTGTATTTAAACTACGATAACTGGTAGAATAAGGCCATGGATACTATTTTCTTTTAGATGGAATGTCATTGGAATTATTACAATGGGATATTTTAAATTTATATTCAGATCTTTGCTCTTTTTGTCTCTAAACAACTTGAAAAGAGTTCTTTATGTTGTTTGTTGATGATTTATCATGATCTTTCAAATTTTCTCCAGTATTGTGTAGTCATATGAATAGCTGTGAAAGGATAGTGAATTTCCTCAATTGCTCTAAGGCATGGAGTTGAATAATATGTGCTGAAATAGCTTTATTTACTGACAAGTTTGTTTGAGACTTGTGGGGAAAAATTGAATGTTCCCTAGCCATAGATATATAATTTTTAAAGGAAAATATTTCTTAGGCAAAAGATTAGTAATTAGGCCAAAGCAGTGCATATTGCTTCAAAATTCTTTCTTAAATCAGACAAGGATTTACCTCTTTCTAAATGCAAGTGTATAAATTATTGGATCCCTTTACCAGAACACTGCAGAAATGGCTGATGTCAGTAGCTGCTTGGACACAGGCTCCTCATCCACCTCTATTTCTGTTCCTGGCTCTTGGTTATGTTGCTGCTAATCCTCTGCTGAAAATCTCATAAATGTCATTGTGGGGAAAGCACTTTACCATTTCTTTCCAGTTTGACATGGTTAAGTCTTGACCTGAGGAAAGCTGAGTACCAGCTGAAAGAGCTGGTTTATTAAAAAACCAGATTATCTTCTCAAAGTCTTTGTTTTCTCAATTTTTCAGATATTATTTAAGCAATGCCATAGCACCAAGAACCACACAGAGATGTTGTCTACCCCTGAAGGGCACAGCTGTCTTTGGATACAGCTCAGGTGTGGTTCAGCCTTGTTTGAGCTGTATTAATGGTCATAGGCACAGACATCTTTTCTTTGTCTCATACTCTTAATGTGTTCTTTTCATCACATCCTTCAGTTTTGTAATTTCTTCCATTTTCTTAGAGTTCAGTTTCTTTTTTTGCAGAGGGACTTAATTTTGTTCTCCTCAGTCTTTGCAGTACATTATTTGTTGGCAGTGGTGAGATTCCCTTCTGGTTTTTTATCCCTTGTGAAATGGGTATCTGGTTTGTTTTATTTGATGAGATGCTTTAAATAATGAAGTTAGGTTTAAGTTATCTACAGTTCTCACCTAACCCTTCACATTTTTATTCAACAATGTAATAGACTCTTTGTCTGATGGCTTCTCTGCAGTGGTGAGGAAATTTATAGATAATGAGAAAACAGGAAATCTGTTCCTTTCCATGGGTCTGCATGGTTTGAAGTAATAAACCATATAGCCTGAAAGATTTAATGTTTGATTCTCTATGTGCCTGCAATAGGGAACTCAAATATTCCTCCCAGATTCCTCACTAGGACTGATGCTGTTCTATATTAGCCTGGAATTTTGCTGTTCTATAAAGACTTGTCTGATTTCATCTTCTTTCTCTGTTTTGACACTAACAGAGATTTGAAGGCAGTTCAGGCAGTCTGTGGAGATGATGCACTCTGTGTTGCACATCACGGCCTGCCAGGCGCTGGATGTTACACTAATTTTCGGACCTTCCGAGGGGTTTACACCTTCATAAAATGCAAGTTGTACAGTGAATTTTAGAGGCCAATTTACTTGTCTTAATTGAGCATTAGGCTTTCTGCTGCAAATGTTTCTGTAAAGATAATGTATTTATGTCAACTGTGTGGCAAATGCTGGCTACATGTTTTTGAACTGGTGTGCAAGCAGCACCATTAATTATCAGCTATCACTGAGCCCAGTCCTGAGCTCGTGTTGTCTGTTGGTGTCAATTCAGGTGAGTGAATTCACACGATAAACAGTAATAAGTATAATAAAACAGAAGCAGTAGTAACCTAACAGTGCACTTTATGTGTCAAACAGAGCATTTTTCTGGCCAAATAAGCACTTAATTTTTGTAATAACAGATGATTTGTGAAGCTGATGCTTCTTTTAAAGGAAGAGAAGATGAGTAGCTTTTTGACAAGCTGTATTTGCTGTCTGGTTACAAAAGCCAGGTTTCTCTTTGTTGCTATTACAGTGCCAACAGGAGGGAAGAGATTACTGTCTTTTGTTAGAGCTGGTTGCAAATTAAACTTCTGTTATGCTCAGAAAAAGCCATTCCTCTAGAGCCTTAATCTTTCATTAAATTATACTGGGTTTTGATAGGGAGGAATGACAATGGAGAAGACGTTTTAAAAAGCTTTTAAAGGTTGTGTTTCAACATTTTTGAGAAGTTTGGGTGTTCTGTGTTAAAGCAAAAAGTTACTATTGAATTGAAATGCTTATTAGGGACTTGCAGTGGTTTTTTGGTTGTTGGTTTTTGTGGTTTTTTTTTTTTCCCCTTGAATATTGGGTTTTCTAGTTATCTTTAAGAAGTAATTTTGACGTGTCCCAAAGGGGACAGGGCGGAAAAAAGGATGACTTTTAAAGAGATCTGCAGAGGAATTTCTGTTAATTTACTTCATACAATATGATGTAAAGATAATAAGGTTGCATATAAGGTGTCACATTCTCATTTGGTGCAAGCAAGCACTGAATAGTGCATTCTCCAAGTTACAGATTCATTCCTGCTAAAGCCTAAAGCTTACAGAATTGGATGCTTTTTCTGTTTTCTAAATTCTTTTTGATCTTGACCTTGGGCATATTTCTGCAGCAGTAACTTATTATTCAATTTTATTTTGCTAAGTTATATGTTGGGGTATTTTAATCCTTGCTTCTGAGCTACTGGGTCTCAATTTTATTTCCTCTGTTAACTCTTCTGGGGGGAGGTGACACAGAGACAGTTTTAAAATCTCACTGAAAGCTGAATGGGAGGTTTGTGGCAAAATCATATCTCTGATCTTCTGATGTCATTTATGAGTAAAAAGAAATCCTGCCATTAAAGAACAAATCTGCTGCTCCTGTATAGAAGTGCTGCCTTCTGAATGATGCACACAATTATGTAGAAAAGAATCTGTTTATTTTCTTTAAAAAAAAAATATGAACAAAGTAAGCACTAGAAAAATAAGGTTTATATTGCAGGTTAAAATACTCACCTACATTTCATTTTTTCATGTGGTTTTTTTTATGTGAACAAATTTTCCCTGAATTTTCAGTTGGTGCAGAGACAAATGGAGTAGCTGTACAACACAGAACACCATTGCAGAGAAATACAGTAGAAATAGCTGATAAAATGGGCTCCAGTCTTATAAGGACAAAAGCGTAGCACTGTGTTGTAGGGAATATAAAATTCTTTTTCAGGGGAACCATGATGCTTTACTTTGCTTTCCCTTTACCAAAGGAGCAGGTGGAGTGACAGACTCATAAGAGGAGAATGAACATGGTACCCGTGTTATTTGAAACATCCATGCAGGCACAGGCTTTTTGATATGGGAAGAAGCACACTTCCTCTGTGAGCGAGATTGCCAATTGGTCTCAGAAATCCCAACTCGAATGGAGGAGAAGGTGCAAGACTGAAGATGAGACTCAGAGGGTCAGGGGAAGGGACTTGCAGAAAGGTCCTGTTGACTGTTTAATAGCACAAGTCGCTGTTTGGAGCTCCTTTGACACACAGAGTTGTGTAAAACCCTTCCTTCAGTTCAGGAAGGCAGAAACATCGTCTATTCGCTTGAGCTGCTCACAGCATCGTTCTGCTGCAGTTTCTGCAGTTGCCTTGAGCGAGAGCGAATGTTCTCAGTGTCCTCCCCAGCTTCACCCCGCTCACTTATGGACGAGTACTATTGCAGAACTGCAAGCTCCACCCCTCAGTCACAGGCACTCCTATGAGAATTTCAGTCTTTGAAAATAAAGCAGTAGTCAAAGTGTAAAATCCAAAACGTGTACACAAATAGCAACAGTAGAAATCAAAGATATATTAAAAGCTGGCCTCACTATTCTTGTCACTCTTTGTATGTGCTGACTTTCAGTATAGGAAAGAAGATTGTTCTAGAAAAAGACTTTTATTCTTGCAACTACTATATTTTAAACTCAAGACAGAGCTTGCTGTTTTTCTGGCATAGAAAATAAATACATACAGACCAAAGTGCTAGAATAAGTAGTCCAAGGAGCATTAATCACCTCACCTTTGTCATTCTCTTTTCCCTTAACAAAGCAATTTTTTCTGAAGAGATCCATCTGACTGTACTGGGTCAAAGTAATTAATTATTTTTTGTATTTTTAACTCCTTTTCTGTTTGGAGAGGGTATTCTAGTCCTTTTAACCAAATCAGTAAATATAGTATAAATGAAATGACTTGCAGATGGGATTGGGAAAACGCTATAGCATCGTTCTTAAGTTTGTTACCAAAATGAAAGTAGAATTCAAATTAGAGATCTCACTGGGCTCCAGTATTATTTGTCTGTTCTATCTAATAGCAGGGCTCTATGGTGTGCTGTAGAAGACTGGACTGCAATCCAAAAGGGTCCTGAGAGAAATGAAATACAATTGAACTAGGGACAAATGTGAAGTTGTATGTCTCTCTTCAGATAGAGGCTGGAGAGAAACAAGCTGGGCAGCAGCTCTGTGGGAGCCTAGAACTTCAGAATGGTAACACCAGAATAATGTCGCTGATGCTGGCCTGTGTGAAAGATAAAAGCTAGACAAACATTTATCAAAAATAACGTCGGTATTGTTGAATTTCTTGGGGGAAAAGTGCATTTATTGTCCTCTGGAGCTTCTTTCCAGGTTTTGTTTTTATAAAGGTCTGAACGAAATCCTTTCAGCTTGTGGTTATCTGTGAATACCCTACGGCGCTGTGGGTAGGCCCATAGAAGAGAAGGAAATATAAATTCCTAATTATATTTTAACACCTATTACATTGCTGGAACAATATCTGGCAAAATCTGCCATTTAGTAACATTAGTAGGTTGTTAGTAGCTGTTTTTTGGTTAGCATGTACTTGTAAATATAAAAGTAATCACTTGAATAGGATGAATGTGTGTACTTCCACCTTTGCTGAGATCGTTCCAATGAAATTTTTGAACCTTGCAGTGAGACCCAGGTTTGCATATTTCAGCCCTTGTTGGCATTTTCCTTTCAGTATTCACCTAAGCAAGCTTTTAACAGTGTAGTAGCATTTCTTTCTGATCCTGATTTTAAAAAAATTGTATTTAAATGTTTCTGTAATGACAAGATTAAGCAACTTTTAATTGCTTTTAGTTCAGCAGTACTGTAAAAGCACCAATGTCCTAGGAATCACATCAGAGATTAGAATAACATTGTCAGCTTGAAAAAAATCCTTCAATTTTCCGAGTGATTTTGAATCAATTTGTCTGCTTTTGTTAAAGCCACCCCTCAGTGGCCGCTGTCAGATTGGCAGTGCTGATACTGTGGAGCCAGATATCCTCCTGCATTGTGCTGCCCCTGTATCTCCATCCTCATCAGTATTGACCTCTTTCTGGAGGAGGATATCTCGCAGACAACACTGCTCCTGCTGTGTTTGGTGTTTTGAGCAGATATGTCTCGGATTACGCTGGCAGCACACGCTCCTCTCATTTGTCACCTGCACTGTGCTGTTCTTTCTCCCAGGTCACAAAAGGCAAAATGTGATTTTGTTTAAGTCCCTGCACTGCTGCCTCTCTTGTGCGCACATTTGCCTTTTCCACTGCTTCAACATTGCTATATCAGAGCTTCAGTGCCAGCGGGGTGAGAGCTCTGAATCCCTGCAGCAACCACAGTAAACAGGAAAAACTTCAGAGCAGCGAAGCTGAACCTTTTCATGTGCTACCTCAAATTAACAGTAATTGTGGATAAATGGGTTCAAGGAATAAGAAGAGCTGCACAATGGTACTGGAAACAAAGAATACAACATGCACAGAGTATTAATTAGTAACTTAAATAACTGACACTGCTAGATTTTTTTTTCTTTTTTTAATTAAACAGCAGCAGCAAAACCCAAATAGATCCCCCTGTACCACCAGAGGAGGGGGGAAATCTGCATGAAGAAAGCAGGTGCTGGAAAGTGAGGCACCCTTGGTTACACTTACTGTGCTTTAATATAATTAAGCTGTCTTTATAACCATTAATTTTCCCTTTGCAAAAATTTGTTTTGAAAAAAGATAGGGAATTTTCCAGTCTTAAGAAATAGATGGCCTTGTAGTGCTACACAGTGTAAGAGTGGCAATGCCTCTGTGCTGGAAAGGTAGAGAGCACTGGGACATTTCAGGACAGTATAAGCGTTGTATCTGTGCAGCAGAATAAGGCTGAAAGGGGGAAAAGGAACAGTTGGGGCTATTTGGAGGGCAATTTCCATTACGAAGCCTTGTGGATGATATGTTGCTGTTTAACTGAGGAAAATACTTCCATGTGAGATGTTTCATTTTTGTGCTGCAGCCTTCACATCATGCCATTTATCTCAGGTGTTCCTAGATGAATTATATACCACACATGTTAGTGAACCAATACGATCCCAAACCTTATTTTTGGAGGTTTGCTGAAGGAAGCCCTATATGTGCAGAGAACTGCAATTCAGACATGCATGTTATCTGCGTGCTTTCACTCCATTGCTATTTAAAGCCAGTCTTTCTACTTGTCTGTTTAATCATATTTTTCAGAACATGACTTTCTTTTTTTTTTTTTTTCTGTGTTGAAATTCTTTACTTTGTCATTGACTTCTCTGGCACTGGTTGCTCTGCAAATATTTTCACTGCTCTTAGCACTGTGTTAGTACTACACCTCCATAGAGCTGTGTGATGGCAAATACAGTAGTGGTAGTGGAAACATGCAGTTTCATGGTCTCTTGCTCTGGTGTTCCACATGAAAAGCAGTGCAGTCTTTGGCTTAAGTTGTTTTCTAGTTGATTATCATCTTGTATTTATTTTTCACTTTTAAAAGTACGCAAATTACCTCATGGTATCAAAGTAAATAACTGTAACATAGTAGTTCACATCTGTACTGCTTCAGAATAATTTTTGGTGTGTTTGTTGATGCAGGCAAGTCCAAAGACTGCCCTGTAAAAAACATGTATAATTTCTGTTAACAGCAGCAAATAATTAGAATAAACCTTTATTTTTTAAGTAGACTATATAATATACTTACTGATTTATTTATTTTTTTTTTCCCTCTCTAAGTGTATTCTATTATATGCACTAGATTTGAAGGAGGCTTGGGATTTGCTGATTTTCCCCTTAAAGATGTGTTTAATCACTGTCTGTCTCAATATCCTCAGGTTTCAGGATATTGCTGGACTAGCTCCATATTTTCAAACATAAATGCAATGTTGGAACTCAAACTGCCTTGGTGGGTAGGATGTGCACGTGGTGCTGTCTTTTGTTTGCTTTGTTCACCAAAGGAATCTTAGGCCCACATTTAAGTTTTTGTGGGATTTTAAGCACTTTGTTTGGTAACTAGAGAACTGGAACTCACACAACGGGACCACAAGGATGAGCTCTCAATATGGGCTACGATTTTTTTTTTCAGATTTTTTTAATCTATTAATACTACTGTATTGTTTATCATATATACTGACTTCTCTATTGTCCTGTTGCTTACTCAGCTTCATGTCTGAAGTTCTCTTTTTTCTTTGTATATATTGGAACTTAACTGCAGTTTTAAAGCTCTTAACGTCAACTCAATTAACATGAAGTTATTCTTTACAGGCACAAATACATTCAGGGAAAATTTCAAGGATTTATTTTATTTTTAAAGGCTAGACTTGTAATAACAGACTTAGCATTTATATTTAGTTTGCTGGCATGTTTATGCAAACTTTAAGAGAAAAGCTTAACTACATATTTTGTTGTCATACAGTTTCATTATGTAAATTGGTATTTACAGGAAAAAGCATGGTGAGGCGATCAGAACACTTCTTATTTGCATAGAGTGGTATTTCAAATACTAACTCAGTTTCACGTATCAGTCTGACAGCTGAGAAATGCCATTTTAATGGTAACATTTTTTTGGTTTGTCTTCATTGAGGCTGAAATAGTTTGGTTATATGCATCTTATTTGTTGCAAGTAGAAATTATAATCAGCGAGGCCCCAGCTAAACAGATTGCTCTACAGTTCTAAGGAATAAAAAGAAAAGTATGCATTTTGTGACACGTTGGCAAAAGCACAAATATTTTAAACTGCAATTATCTATAGTAATGGAGAATGCTACCCTGGTATGTAAGGGGCTGCATTAATTGTGGGACATTTACTGTGAGATATATATATATTTTTTTTTTCAATTTGCACAAGTTCTGGAAGTATTGCTTAAGATAAACATTGGACTGTTTTAACACTCCAAAATGAGATTTTTCTGTCCCTTTTGGAATAACTTTACAGTAAACAAAGAACATAACCACATCAAAAACATCCCAGCTTCAAAAAAGTGTATGTCTTAATGGTTTCAGTGCGTCTTATTTTCTCTAATTACTGTCATTTCTATATTGATCAGAGGCGATTAATTATTTACTACTGCAGAAATGTACTTTTTAAGTAATTCTTTAGATTAAGTATTTATATGGATTCTGACAATCATTCTGTCTCTTAATATCATAGATTTATTGTTAATTAACCCCTTGCATCTTGTATACTTGAAATGTGTAGGAAGATTGGCATGTGGTGATCTCATCAAATATGTAGTAAAGGTCAGTAGCTTGGAATGGGCAGTTACAAAGTGTGTGTGGGGAATGTGTGTTCACCAGTGCTTCCTTTGCCAGGGTCAGAGCAGTTTGAGGAGAAAACTTCTTAGATCTTTTCATAACACAGTTCCAGCATCTTGAAACATGGATGTCTGTCCCAGAACTGTAGTTGTAATGAATTAGTAATGTGGTCGTTTATATTGATTGCAAATGGAAGCATCTGAAGCGAACCCAGGCAGATCTTGTCTTCCTTGAAAAGGAGAGAAGCAATGTGCAACGTATTTCTAGATATTTCAGGAAATAAAATTAAATTTGGTACCTTCAGGGTCTGCATCAAGCAACAGCATGCCAGGAAGTTCCCTCTGTTGGAAGAAGTATGAAATCCTTGCATGCAGTTCTTGCACACAGCCCAACAGTGTAGCAGTGGGTTCGCTGCCAACGAGATACCTGTCATCGAACCATTTATGTGCCAAACTCATAATTATTAATTAGGTCACCCATTGAGGTATTTCAGTCATCAGAAAAGCTTTGGAGTTCAAATTAAGAATTTGAGATGGATAGGGGCTCATGTTCCTAATGAAGACCAGTGCTTACCAGAATATTTACTTGCCTTTGATCACAGAACACCAGGTTAGAAGGGACCTCAAGGATCATGTGATCCAACATTTCTTGGCAAATCAAGTCTAGACAAGATGGACCAGCACCCTGCCCAGCCAAATCTTGAAAGTGTCCAATGTTGGGGAATCCACCACTTCATTTAGGAGATTATTCCATTGCATGATTGTTCTTATTGTGAAAAATTTTCCTTTTGTGTCCAGTCAGAATCTCCCCAGGAGAAACTTGTACCCTGTACTTCTTTTCCCCCCACACCCCTCCCTCCCGTGATTCCTTGTAAACAACAAGTTTCCTTCTTCTTTAGAGCCATCCTTTAAACACTAACCCTTCCCCTTCAATTTGGCATCATGGGAAAACTTCATCAGGCTACGTTTGATCCCATCATCCAGATCATTGATAATGAAAATATTAAATAGTGTTGGTCCTAATGTCAGTCCCTGAGAACCCCACTTTGAGAAGGAGTGATTTCCCACCATGCTCTGGCTGTGGTTGGTCAGTTCCCCACCCATCACAAGGACCACTTGTCCTGACCATGACACCTCAGTTTCTTTAGGAGGAGGCTGTGGGGCACTAACTGAAGCCTTGGAGGTGTTCAGGTAGACAGCGGCTACCAGCTCTCCCCAGAACATTTCAGTGTGCAGAATTATACATACCCCTTCTGCATGATGGACGTATGTGAGTGAATACGTTAGGATGGAAAATGAAGGGGCTTTTCAATAGATACTTGTTACACAGGTTGTATTTTTCTGAAAACTGTGGCATTGAGAAGTTGTGAGAGTTAGAATCACTGAAGGGGCATGAGAAAGATTTTACCTGTTCTAGATTTTGCCTGTGATACTTGCAAAAATTGGAATGCACACCAGGTATAAGGCAAACTGTTCAGCTGCTATGCTGTATTACAGTGGTGTTCAGTAACCTGTGTGCAATCTGTAACCTCAGAACCTTACCCTCACTGCTTATGTGATGTGTATAATACCTTCTTTAAGCAGAGGTACTATCTTGACTGCCAGCTTTAGTTCCTGAGGTGTAGATTTTGGTGGATGAACAGGGAACTCTACTTTCCAGTCTTTCAGATATGTCAGCTCTTAACAGCACTGAGATTTTTTAGGAAGAAGTGTAATCTTGTTGTCCTTAGTATAACAACACAGTTGTGGGGGTTTTTTTTT
>VZRN01004407.1:2289655-2346544 GCA_013397935.1 Dasyornis broadbenti | reverse complement strand
TTTTTTGGGGGGGGGTTGTTTTTTTTTGTTGTTGTTTAATAGAAGGGAAGAAACAATATGGATGCAAGTCTTGTAGCAGAAAATGCTTTACTTCACCAAATATTGCAGAGTAAATTGTCTTGAATATATTATAAGTGTATAGATGGGCTTAAAGTATCTTGAATCAAATAAGCTACTATTTCATAGCAATTTCCTTACAGTTCTCTGTGCCCTAGTTATTATTTTGGCTAGGTGCTTTTCCAGGTGCTTCCAAATGGAATGGTTGGGAAACCCTAGGTTTTATGAATATCCCTACGTAGTTTTGGGACATAATAGGACAAGGGGTACTCATATGCGCATTTGCATACATACACAGTGTCTGTTTATGTTGAAGAGCATGTTGGTTTCAACCCTTTTATTTTTGTTGTTGTTTTTGGTTGTTTTTTTATTTTAAACAGTTTATCATTACATTAGTGGTTGGTTTTGTATTTTAAACAGTTTGTCATTACTTTAAATTCAAATTAAAAAAAAAGGTCAGACCCGAAAAGAGGTTGGATTTATAATTTGAAGTTCTGTGTTGTCTATTTGGCCTCTGCTTGCCCTCACTTGCTGCACAGCTAAGCCACGTCAAGTATTTAAAAGAAGTAATATGAAATAGCATTATTTATGATCAGAATTATTATGCCTGCTTTCTTCAAAAGGTGAGTGATAGGACATCTCTTCAGGATATTTTCTCCTTGACATATTTCATTTAAATTTCATATTGAATACACAGTTCCGTGGAGGTTTTCTAGGCTTCTCAACACAAAGCCTTGGGCAACCCAATCTAAATTCAGCAAGCTTTGAGAGGGATGCTGGGCTAGCTAACCTCCCAAGGTCCCTTCCAGCCTGCATTCTGTGACTTTGTGATTTAGAATGAGAAATGGCTGATTCATTACACTTTCACTTTAAAAGCTTTTAACTACATCTAAGTCTTATGTTTTGGATGCACATCCTCATTTGTGAAAGCTTTGGTCAAAATGAAAATTAAATTTGAGGCAGTGGATGTAGAATGGTTCAAGTATCCTTGGTTTATTTCCTGGCTCTGCTGTAAACACTGTGTGTCACATCCAGTGCATCACTTTGCTTGTCTGTTGCTTACTTGTATTTCTGTTGAAGGCTAAATAGAAGGCTTTTCTCCTCTTTCTTTTGATTTAGATTACCTTTTTTTTCAGGATGAGGTTTGCCTCTGTGTATGTTCTTGAAGAAGGGGGGAGAAAAGTCCCAAACATCTACTTTTTGTTGTGATTTCATATTACTTGTGCTGGAGTTGCCAGAAGCCGCTGTCAATGCTGTTGTGCCTGTTCTAAAGTGATCCTATTTGAGCAAAGAGGGCACTTTTTGGAAAGCTGTTCTTCCCAAATAGGCTGCCCTTTCTTCTCCCCCACTGCTGCTTTGTGGGGTGTTTTATACGCCTTTGGGGTGGCAGAAGTTTAGTTTTGAGTTTGTAGAAATCGAAGTCTCTCTAAAAGATGTGTTCAAAGATCAAATTCTGTCTATATGGGTTTGAAGGTTTTCCATAGAACTAGGGACGAAGTGAGGATGGAGAAGGAAGAAAATTTATGGTACTTATATTCATACTTTTCTAAATGGATTTGGGCTGAATAGAGGGATTTTTCCCCTTATATGTTTTCTATTCCTTTCATAGTCCTGTGGTGTATCAGTCAGTGAGGCCAAGGAGCTGTCATGATACAGAGATTTATTCAAGATGCTTTCTCCCCACTGAATTTCTAAAGAAACTTGCATCTAGTGGAATAAAACTTTCTGTAGTGCTAACCTAGGGGAGGTTTGCATCCTCTAGTTAAACTGAAACAAGTTGAGAATCTTAACTGCTATCAACAGTGTTTTATAAACATTACTTGGTTATGATGCTTTAGATCATAGAAAATAAACACAGAGAATATTCTATCTGTGACAAACAGTGGATCTTAAAATGTTTCATATCATTAAAAAGATTTAAGATCAGTAACTAATGTGCTGAAGCCTTTAACATCCCATGTTTATTGCTGGGTTTGAAAATAATGAAGTAGCTCTACTGTTTCTTCTAGCACCTCTGTCAGAGTGAGCTCATAGTTCCTGAAACACCAATGTCGCCAGAGGTACCCAAAGCTCCAGGGGGAGGGAGCTGTTGTATATTAGAGTTTTAAGATACTTGCTGAAGCACAGAATAATTTCTTAGTCTTTTTCATGTTATTGCCTCTCCCCAGATGAAACTGAAATGAGATGCCAAAGTTGTTTACCAGCGATCCATTCCATAAATCTTACTCCGAACAACTGATATATTCATAAACAAGCAAGCCAGAGTGCCTGTATGTAGCCACATGCATGCACTCATGTACAGGACTGAATTTTGATTTAAAACAAGCGAATGATGAGATTACCAGATTAATTACTTCAGCTCATCAAGTACAAATCCTGCATATAACTGTAAAAAGATATCCCTGGTGGTCCTGCCTGGTTCCATAAACAATCACACACAGAGAGGAGCACCTGCCAGTCTACATTTTCTCCCTGCTACAAACAACCCATGGATATTATTAGCTCTGGCCTCTGTCCTGTTGAAACTAAACAGTGTTTGTGTATGTACAGATTCCTGTATACCATAATTATATGAGGAGGAATGTAATGTAATGAATGTAAAGCAATGGAGTATATTTGCAAAATTAGACACCCAGTTCAGAATGGGATTGGGAAGTGCATGTCTGTCAACAAGCCCAGATGAAAGCAGTACGGAAACAGTGAAATTTAAAAACTGAGGAGGGGGAGAAGTTTATTAATCCTTTTGTAAGTCTGCAGGACAAAATAAGGATGGGGGCGTTGTTGGGTTTGGTGTTGTTGTTTGTCTCAAAATCATTGCTATGTCATATTTGTGAACATTGTACTGAAAGCTTAGATGTTTGCAATGACTGCATATCTAATTCTTCAGTCACAAAGCCTTTATTGAAAGCCGTCTGCAAGGACAACTTGAATACTAATCAGAGGGCAAGGTTACCTTAGTAGTTCTCTAGTTTGTGACCTTCTACATGGTGTTGGTTTTTTTTTTTTTTCTTAAAACTCAGGAGAAAAATTTCCTAGGAGTAAACCTCCATTTCCTGGATTTTGTGAAGCACTCTGCATAACTCTGATGCTAGATAAATAATATCAAATATAGCTCACAGCAATATGGAGAATAGTAACATCTACAAAGTGAGACTTCTAACTGCCCTTGGTTTTAGGGCAGATTCTGTCCTGGTTTTTGCTATACTCTGATTTTTATGATAGCTTGGAACACTAAACCCTCAACCCTTGAAAGTTCTCCCTATGTAAAATGTGTCCCAGATATGAAAGCTGAAAAAATTATGGATCCTTAGATTTCTTCTGGCATTTCAAGGAATGTTCAAAGTACACAGCTTTTGAAATAACGCCATAATCTGAATTGCTTCCTGATGTGCTCCCAGTGTATTCATCTGTATAATTCTGTGAAGAGATGGGAGGGTCCCTCTCTCTGTACATTCTGCCTCCAGTGCTGAAGAGGGAGGGAAGGGAATAGAAGAGATGTTTGTTGGAGTTAGAAGCTGTGCGGGGGTGGACTGAGGGTGGGGCTTTGGTTCTTAATTACAATTCATTAAAAATTAAGCTTTACCCTGAGAGAGAGATGTGAAATGTTGAGTCCTTCCTGAGTCCTAAAATAGGGCAGCAAAAACTTGCACACAAAAGCGAAATCTTTGTAGGAGTGAGGTTCAGTTTTTCCCAAAACGTCATGAACATGGCTGCAGCTGTTGGAAGGCTGAATTTCAGCCAAAGCTTTATAAATGTGCAAGCTCTCAGCTGTTTGCCTGGTTGTTCAGTCTCCTCAGAAGTCTCACATCTGTTTGATAATGCTGTGATTGAAATGAGAGCCTGGGAAAATCACCAGAAGTGGTTACACTGCCCTGCTGCACGTGGAAGGGCACTGCAGGCTGTGAGATGTGATGTATGAAGAGAGACTTAGAGCCACGGCCTCACTATGCACTTGCATTTGTGTTGGTATGGAAAAACACAGTATCTGTGATCTATTTGTTTTCTGATAAAAACAATTATTAGCAGCACTAATTGGCTGTGTTATGATAATTATGGATAAAATATATGAATTTTGGGACTTGTATTTGTTTTTTGGGACATCCCAAATATTAAGACTAATCAGATATTGATGGAAGTAGCCATGGTGTATGGAAGAGATCTGTGGGCTTGTCTGATACCAGCTGAGATTTTATCCAGCCAAAGCGGATGTCCAAAAGTCCTGATTCGCTTCCATACTGGCTTTTGGTGATTCTGCACATTTTTCATTCCTAATAGTCAGTTCAGGTGTGGCATAGATCTCGGTATTCAAAAGCCACTTCCCTCTGATTTGAACTTTGATACACCACGAAAACATGCCGAGATTTTCAGCGCTATCCATATCTTGTGTGTACTCAGAGATAAGTCTGCCAGCCTTATGATTAAGTGTGTGGCAGGGTGTAGTGCTGCCTTTGTTTGATGCTGAACTCCAGCAGCTCATCTGCACTGACAAGATGTGCAGAACTGATGTGCTCTGCGTCTTGCTTTGCTATCGAGTTGCCACCTCAAACAAACTCTATATGCAGTGTGTGCGCAAGTGGGAAGTTGGATAATAAAGACTCAAGATGTTCATTCTGCCTTTGAAGTCCTTGTCATCTAGTGGGAAGAGAATTAGCTAGCAGAAAGTATCATCTTGCATGTTTGACATTACTAAGGCAGTAGCATAAGAATACATAAATCTTCTGAATAACCATGAAGCATACTCAACTGCAGAAAATAGCAAGAAAATAGAGTAGCTGGCAAATGGAAAGATACAAGCTGCCAAAAGGGATGTGAAACATTAATTCCACCATCTCAGGACTGATTTTTTTCTTTTTTTTTTTTAAATTATATTTATTTTTAGAGCCACCAGATGCCAACCTTAATGCTTATGAAAACTAGGTAGTCTGAAAATTGTTCTAGCTTGTTCTAGCTCACTCCAACCTCCAGTGCCCTACAGAGGCTGTTGCAGCAAAAGTGAGATCAGCTTCAGGGAAAGAAATTCTGACTCTCTCCTTCTCCTAGATGTGGGTGTATGTCTTTTTTATACATGCCAGTGCCTGTTCAAGGGGGCTGGCATGGGATCTGCTTAAATAACCTTTTCATTTATGAAGCTTTTCCCTATGCAAAAGATGGGTAATTCTGCCTAACCACAACTGAAGCCAAAGATTTCCACTTTCTGTGCGTGGTAAAGAACTT
Source organism: Dasyornis broadbenti (assembly GCA_013397935.1). Classification (NCBI taxonomy): domain Eukaryota; kingdom Metazoa; phylum Chordata; class Aves; order Passeriformes; family Dasyornithidae; genus Dasyornis; species Dasyornis broadbenti. The sequence continues at coordinate 2,341,273 of VZRN01004407.1, read as the reverse complement.
CTGGTTGTGTACCTTCCCCTGCCCCCAAGTTTTCCATGCTTTTGCTCAGATTTTAATTAGGTTCAAACCATCACACATTTTCCACTGCTTCTGAGAGCAGCCAGTCTAAATTTACTGTTGGCAAAAACAAAGTGAAAACTGAGGCGATATAAAAATAACTCTTTAAAATAAACTAAAAAATTATAAATCTCAGATTCAAAATGAACTACCTTGTAATTTCAATCTGAATGCGTACTTCCAAACCAGGCTTAGATGTTTGGTTAGATGCTGGGGACTTTTCCCTTTTTAACAAATTATGTCAATAACTTTGGTTGAAAATTGGACTAATTAGAGAAGAAACAGCAGTACATTTATACCCCAGTTTAAAGCAGATTAAGTGAAAGTTTCAACTGATTTGTGAAATGAATGAATAAAATATGTAAATAAATGTTGGATTGTTAACTACATACCTGCTACTTATGAACTTAATGCACTCCACTATTTAATGGGTTATACTTCTTCAGCCATGAGTTCATTCAGGTTATGTGTCTGTTAAGTAAAAGGTAGGCTTACTTGGAGATATTAGGTGCTTTTTAGTAATTCTCAATGTTTCTTTCCTGAAGGGACCTGTTATCCCTTTGTGTGAGCAGATTTTTGTTGGGTTTTCTTGACATCCTGAATTTTCATTTTTGTTTTGTAGTTGTCTTTTTCACTTTCCATTTCCTGCCTGGTATTTTTTGACCCTTTTACAACCTGCTAGCCTGTGTCATATACATTTGGAGAAATTATGCTTTATCCTGTCTTTTTCCACTCAGGCTCTCATTCCATACCCTGTCCTTGTACCCTTGATCAGAATTTGCACCAATAAAGCAATCTTGGCTCTGGGAAGATTTACTTAGGAGAACAGTAGAGTAGATTGGAAAGGAAATGATCTTTATGTTTGCTTAGGAATGGCTAAGAAGCAAATGTATCTTGATTAGAGCAGGCAGTTGTGTCGTGGCTCTCCCAGTTAAGCACTGAACTTGAACCTGTATAAACTGGGTGACCCATTTGTGTCATGAACCACTGTTTGGATCCACTTTACCCATTATTTAAAACCTCACATATTTAAGTATCTGTACATATTTGTGTGGCCTGGGCAACATTGCATGAGAATAATTTTAAAAGCAACATGACTGGAGAAATCAAGTTAAAAATTAAGCAGTCATTGGAAGAGGAGGGAACAAAATACTGTAAAGAGTGTTTCTGTCTGGACTCCTTTCCACAAACCTGTAATAGGATGCTGTTAGAAGAACTGATTAGTGGTAGGGTTCATCTCCTGTGAACTTCTGACAATGATTACTGAAGCATTTTGAAACTAGCTTATCTGATTTATCAGTTGGTTTTACCCCCCTTGGTCTTTTCCATCCTTCCAAGAGTAGCAGTTGTGCTTTCCAGAGGATATTACTAGGATTTTTGCTGCTCCTGCTGCCAAAGATCTTCTGGCACAAAATCGCTGTCTGACTCAGCTTTGTAACATGACAAATTCAGAGGCAGCTGCAGCAATGATAAGTTTGCTGCCTAGTGGGCAGTTTCTGAGTAGAAAATAAATCTCCTACTAGTTACAAAATGTCATTAAAAATGGCCTAACACGATAATGAGTGTGAAATACTGTGCTTATTATTCTGGTTAGCAGGTTGAAAGATGTCTAAGTGGTATAAGCTAGAACAGTTATTCAGTTGTTGTATATATCAGCTTTAAAAATTAGAAGCCATGAAAAGAGGATAATGTAGTTTTCCTGTTATTTTTTCCCACCCAATTGTTAATTGCTCATGTTGCATTCTCATATTTCAGAGATCACAACTCTTGCTTGTATGTATGTTTCTCTCCAATGTGGTGGCACTAGAGCAGTGTATATGATACGTTTGCCAGTGGAGGGATTTTATAATGGAATTAGGCTACCATTGGAGGTGCTCAGGGTTGCATTTCCAGAACTGGACTTTTGTTGTTTTTTAGTTCTGTTAGGGTTATTAATGCTGCAGTTTGTGAGTTAAGCTACTGGTTTAATTGGCTTTTTCTTTCCTGTACTGGTATCTTCAGTCAACCGCAGCCTGCAGTCCTACTTTTTATGTCTAATTATGTTCCATTTCTGTGCCCCAGCCTACATTTAATTTGCACAGAAGTGGAAATGAAGTTGTCAGTGACATCTCGCAGTGACTCTCCTCCCCCTTACTTTAGCTATATCAGATGCCAACACGGCTGATTTGTTGAACCTCAAGCTGTTTTGTTTAGCAGTGCAAAGCTGACTGCTTTGCGACCATCACACTGGTACAGTGAGACACAAAGTGCTTGTGATATTGCCCGAATATCTCATGGGTAAAGGTAGGAGATATTTCACTTTCGATTATATACTGAATTAATCTGAGTAATGAAACAAGGGTGCAACTTCAGTATGTGAAATTTCGTGTTCTCTGCTAGCTAACACTGATAGATAACCTAGGTTAACATGGATTTGATTCAGGAGTGTAGGAAAGCTACGGAATACTTCTGCTTTTTATTTCAAGGCTACTTTCCTTTAAAGACAGTTTTGTTGCAAGATGAATGCTACAATTGTGCTTAGTCTTTATTATCTAAACCAATTAATTGCAGACTGGGGAGGACTGAAGGGTGAGACTGCATCTTAATGCTTCTCAGAGCAAAAAGAAAAGCTGCTACAGATGTTTCATTCTTTTCCTTTCCTAATGCAAAATAGGGGAATATAATGAATATCATAAAGTATTGCTACAGTGCAAATCTATTGATGCTATTTTAACATTGCCTTTATCCTTTTAGACAGTCAAGTCATGGTGGCTTTGTTCTGCCGTGCTGTTTTCGTTGTAACTTGAAGAGTGAATGAAGATTGAGGTTTGTGTAGCATTGGTATTTACACTGCTAGAAGCCCACCCTGCAGACCTTGTGTTTTGTGAGTTTGTGCAGCATTGGAGGGGAAAACTGACCATTTAATTTATTTGTGCCTCAATTGCACTGCTTTCTCGGGTACATAGAATTAGAACTGTGATAGGTTTTTCTGCATCTTTTTATTTTTTGTTCGTTTGTTTGTTGGTTGGTTTTTTCGTAAGCTCTAATTAAAAAGAATATATTATAATTTTCTTTAAAATAAAGGGGTAAGGCAAAGCATAAGACCTACAAAATCTGTTTAGTCATGAATGAATAGAAAATTACCTGGGTCTTCTTGAGAACTTTAAAATTCTAGTTAGTCTTAGTTCTCAGGGACATATTTTTCCTTCATGATCTGCAGCGGAGTTAAGTAATTACTGGAATGCTTTTCATCATAACTTTCACAACTGTTTTGTTGAAGGATGAGGTGTAAAGGCTGACTCAGTTACGTAAAACCAAAAAACTCTCACCAAAACAAGCAGATTATACTGAAAAAAGCAGAGAGAGAGAGTATATTTACTGCTCAGCGCTCTGCTTGCCTGCAGTAATGCTTCAGTCACTCAAAACTGATTAACACTGACCGATAAGATGTCCAGAAGTACCCATAACCCCAAAAAGCTCTGGCAGCTGGAATTACTGGTGAGATGCAACTCAGGGTGCCATTGCCTCAGACCACAGGTGCCTGGCAGTGAAATATGAGTTCTGTGGCTGATGGTGACCAGGGCTCTGCAGCAGTCAGTGCTGATTTTGCTTTGAGGTGTGCATGCCATGCTATTGGCTCTATGTATGCAACAAGGAAGGAATTATTAGAAAAGGAGTAGATGGTGGCGTGTTAGAAATTTTTTTTTTTTTTTGTAAGTCACTGAATAAATGCCAATGCTAAGGCTTGAGTGCTTTGTGTGCTTCTGGTGCTCAGGTCTCAGAAGAAACTTGAAAGATGTAGAGAAGAGAGTAACTTACTCACTCACTAGCTTGTCACTGTTAAAAGATTGAATTATATGTACTCTTGATGGCTGTGGAAGGATACAGCTGCTGTAGAGATTATTGAATGTGGAAAGCAAATAGGTTAGACTTCCTTTTGGTGGCTAGCTTTCGTGTTAATTAAGTTGCTGATGCTTCATGATCTTCTCGGTAGCATTATCAAAAAGAACTGTGTGTGTGTTTCTCTTACCTGGCAGCCGGCTGTGCTCTAAACCACCTCCACTATAGGAATAAAAAATATATTAACTTTTAATTTCACATTAAAATTAATGAATTAATTGCATTGCAATGGGAAGTGCAGGTTTTAACTAATAATTACATCTCTTGAAACTTGATAATCAAGCACTCAGTTGATAACATATGAGACCCTGTGATACTGCACTCAGGGTGAGCATGGTGACAGGTTATAAAATTAGAAATGTAGAGCACATTGGACGTAGGAGCATTTATGTGCTTCCAAGTGGAACTTTACAAAGTTGTGGCTTGTGGAGACTGAAGTGAAAAACAGGAGCCCCAGCAGAATAATGCTTGTAGTGCTGATGGTCCCAAGAGAAATTTCAAAGTGCATTATACTCTGGCTTTATGAAAACATCTTTCCTTATAGTTCCAAACTCCACGCCTTCTCCTCCCTTTGCTCCTTTGTTTACAGTTAGCAAGACTGTACGCTGGTTTATTGCACTGAGGCTGTGTATTCTTTAATAACAACCAGCCAGCCAAGAAATTTCAACTTTTTAAACTTATTTTGTACCGACATAACTGTCTCAGTTGCAGGGAATTTAGCAGAAAAATCTGTTTCGCTTAGTAGGCAGTGACTTAGATTTGTGTGATGAGTGTTGAACTCTTTGTGTTAAACTGAAGATCAGAGGGGGATGCAACTGAACGTGACTTGAATGCGAGCCAAAGGCCAAGGATTCATGAAACAGAAAAATATCATGTTTATATTATTCTGGGAAATATTGCAGACTATTTATATAGGTGTTAGGATATTAGATATACCTTTGACATCTCCAGTCAAACTCAGCCCTAACTTGGGTTTTGTTGACTGCAGTCTGGTTTCTGAAGCTGTAGTAGCCCATAGAGAACCTCATTATCTGGCTCTTCCTTACCACAGTTCACTGACTCTTGGCTGTGCTGAAGCAGTGGGTGTGTAAATTAAAAAGGTCTGTGGGATTTAACTAATTACTGACATTAGAAAATGCTGGTTAATAAAGCTGAGCAGTCTGTTGTTGTGTGCTGGTAGTAAAGACAAGGGGATTTGCAGTGTGTGAACGTCTGACAATGCCATGTCAAAAACAGATGGAAAACGGTTCTTACCTGAGAAAGGTAACAAGGGAAATCCTGTGCGGTAATCCATTCATAAGAACAGAGAAGTGCAGAATGAGGAAGCTTTTTGCAAAGACTTCACCTTCTCATGCCTTCTGGTCCCCTTTCTGTTCTGGAGGACCAAATTAAAAGAAATAAAGTGAGGAAATGAGATTTAAAAATTAAAGCCTCATTTAGACTATATGAGTTTCTTTATGAAAGGAAATATGGAGAGAAATGTTAATGTTCACAGCCTGACTTTGCATGTCCACACAACAAGAATGTCAGAATTATAAATGAAGTAATGAATAAATTTTAGATTGCATACCTTGGAAATATGCACAAGCTGAGAGTTAAAATAGCTTTTCTTATTTCCCCTGTTTCTATTCAATGTATTGTTTGACCTATTTCAATTCCTTGGAGAAAGAGCATCACTGCCAGTCAAACAACCTACTCATAGCTTCCTGATAATTAGTATTTTTACATTAAAACGTTGTTGCCCCATATAATTAGAATAATTCTTTTCTCCCATTAGGCATCTATCTCTAAGCCTACAGTACCTTGACAGTGACTACAAGAAGTGATTTATTGAATGTTGAAAACACAGTGCTGGGGAGTTCCTGTACAACTTTAGGAAAATGGTAAACGATCCAGAAAAACTGTAAACCTAAGAACATAGATCAGGTCCAGGCAACCCAGCCTTGCCACCACTGTTATTCACCATTTTCCCAGCCCTCCGTAGCCATAGGCCTGTGTTTTCCCTTTGCTATTATTTACTATAAAAATTTATAAAGTCATACAATACTCTGTTTCCAGAAGAAATTTCCTATACCATAGTGTGTCTAAAGATGTGCAAATACAGATTATTACAGATCTGTGATTGAAGAAGTGTTGCTGCTCAGTGAGGACACTTGCCAGCTACCATCCGGTGTTGAGGTTTTCTGTATCAATTTTAGCATTTCTTTCTTTAGCAATAGTTGGGCAAACTAAAGCTCCTGTATGTTCTAAACAGAAATATTTACCTTCAAGAGCTAAGGTTTCTATCGTAACCTTACTCTCCTCTGGTCCTTGCATCTAAACTCCCACCCCCACATGAATTTTCACAGGCAGAAGGAGAAAGAAGACAGCTGTGATCTAGGAAAGAGCAAGATTTGGAGGGCTGTTTATCGGTTTTTTTACTACATGTAACAATAATTGTAACAGCGCTGTTATACTCATGTTGTAGCAATATTGAATTATTTAAGTCATTTAATTTCTTGTGTTTTCTTGTAGTTTCTTTTTGATTCACTAGGTTTTGTGTGAGGTGGTTTTTCTTCTTATTATTATTTCAGAGTGCTGGTGATAGCAGATATCACAGATGAGTGCTACATTTGCTTTCTTCTAGTATCTTTTAACCTACCCAGAACTGTTCTCCTTTCAGGTGTCCCCCCCAGGTTTTGCTTGCACTCCTTGAAGTCTATATTTTATTTTATCTTTTAAATGAATTTACTATTTTGCGTTTGTGCTGCAAAGTCACTTAATTTAACAATATTTCCGTTCCTCCATCTATTGGACATTGTTTCCTAGAGCTATTTTCACATGCCCAAAAGGATGTCCGTTTTTGGTGCAGTGAAGCCATTCAGTCTCAAGGGCTTTTGGTGTCCCCAGAGATGTCAATATACTGAGACGGGAGGGACTACAGGGGCCAAAGAACAGAGAAACTCTGGTGATGGTGATGGTTCCACTTCTGGCACAATCTCCAGCACGCTGCTGTGTCACTGATTTCCTCTATTACTTTCTTTGAGATCAATTAATAGTCCTACTGAAGGATAACTGAATACATGTCTGATTGACAAAAGCACTCTGCACCTAGAGAGCCCATCAGAACTGTCATAACTCATTTTCAGAGTAATTCTTCACTTCGAATGCTAAAACCTTTTAGAGTGTTACTCACTCCTGTTTCTTTGGCTCCTGGACACTGAACTTCTGAAAGACCCTGGCCTTTTGTGTCTCACAGGGCTCTCTCCTGAGTCATTTCCCATTTGTTCAGCTTTCACTGGCTTCAGTTTGAGCAGCACAGGAGAATGTAGCCTCTGATGTGCAATTCCGCTCATATAGAGATGATTTCGGTGGTGTTTAAGGTTCAGTATTTAAGTTCTGACAGATGCGATCAGATAACGCATTTCAAAGCGATACTGGCATTATTTCCTTTTCTGCTTTTGAGTTTGTTGTGAGAAAGCATTAGGTGGGTATATTTTTGGGCATTCTTTTTAGACATGAGGCTTGGTTAGTTTGTTTTTTCATTCTCACGTCAGGAAAGTAAAGGGATAATTTTATACGTTAGAGTTTCTTGCATCAAGCAAATAATGCGTGGTATTTGCTAATAACGCGCTAATAACTTGAAAATCCTTCCATATGTTTTTCAAGATATGCACTAGTACTTGTGCATTGTGATTTCAAACTGCTAAAACATTTAGAAAAGATGAACAACAAGGTCGCACTTAAAGAATTAATTTAGGCATCGCTGACAAGGGAGCATGTGTGATTATTGGAGAGATGACTGTCTGTAGTTTCTTCTTCTGGAGCTTGAGCTGTTTTCTCTGCAGTTGTGCATGTGATGCTGTGCTCTGGTGATACGGGAGAAAAGCAGTCTGTTTGAGGATGTGGTGCTTTGTACCGACAGGGAAATGTTTCACAGGAATGTGCTGGTCGAGTTAATATCGCATGAGCTTTCTTATGTAATCCTCAGAATTAAATGCAAATGAAAGACATTGGGGCTGTCTCTCACCGATAACAATTCCAGCTGCCTCTCCCCAGTCTCCCTGCGAAGCCAACTTGTGTAAATGACAGTGTTTGGATGCTTTGTCAATTTGTTGCTAAATTATACTGATTTTTCATTTGAGTCTGAAGGATAATAGTGCTAGACTCCAGTGAGTCCCATATCTGTAGCTCAAGTTCGCTTTGTATCATGATGCAATCAAAAGTTCTACAGTGCTATTGGATTGAATAAAATCTCCTCTGGCACAAAATGCTAAGGGGTAGCTTGTTGAATAGTCAGCAACCGAACTCTACTCTTTTTTTTTTTTTTTATACAAAACTGCCTCTCTAAATGCAGAAAAGATACTTTTCCTATTTTTAATTAAGCTTTCGGTTTTAATCATATATAAACGCATGCAGAAAGTTTAAATAAGTTTAGAACAAGAAGCCTGTCATTATTTTAAAAACCTGGAGTTATTTAATTCTCATCATTTGTAACGAGAATTTAAAAAATTTAATTATTCCAGTAGGCCCATGGCTAAGGCCAGCTGTTGTTCAGGTAGCACTGACAAAGGAAGGTTTCTGCTTTGCATGAAAAATGTCTATGTCTAGAACGTTTTCTTAGCAAACATCAACAACTTAAGAAAGAGTTACCATCAGCTGAGGCTAAATAATGAAAAAAACACTAAATATTTAAGTTTTCCCTTCACTCTCCCTTAATGAATATCTTGCTAGGACTTAGTATCTTCTTCCCCTACCCCTCTTTTGTTTGCCAGGGGACAGGGAAAGGGACTCTCACTTCTGAGAAGAAAGGTGTTCTTTTCCAGTGTGGGGGAATCCTGATGGGCAGAGGGTCTGACCTCCCTTCTTTTTCATTGTCCTGGGCTTGATGAGCATTTTGCATGTGAATCGCCCTCTCTTTGTACATTTTGTTATCAGTATTGTTGCTGGTACTGCTCCCTTTTTTCTTCATTGTTGTTTCCAGTAAGTTGTTCTTATCTTAAGTTGTTCTTATCTCAACCTGTGATCTTTGCCTTTGGTGTTTCTAACTGGAGAGGGAACCAGGGAAAGCACTAAACCAGGAAATACCATTTCTATACCATGACATTTCTAAGAGCACAGGAATAAAAATTTTAGGTTCTATGCTTTTTAAGGTTCAATAAGTGAATAAACAAAATAATATATAAACTATCCTGTATGAAAGTTTCATTTTTTTGTGCGAGAATCCTCCTAGTAGGTCATAATTTTGAAATATCGGGAGAGAAGCACTAGATGACCCTATAGAAACTCCAGGGAACCCCGGCTGTATTCTGAATCATGGTACATATTTTGCCATTGACTTCCTGAATACAAAATTTAACTCCCTATATGCTGTTAAATGACCTTTTATGCTGCCTTCTTCATAGCATGAAGTGATACAAGACTATATTGTAAAAGATGTGGGGGTTTTTGAGAAGGATTTTTTGGTTTTTTTTGTTTTTTTTTTTGATAACTGGAGTTGTATTATCAGAGGAAATTGAGTTGCTTGTATCTGGCTTACTTTTTTTGCAGTGCATTTAGAAATGGGATCAGGGTTTTAAAATAAGCATCTTGCTTTTTTGGTGCCTTGGTAAGCAATGGTTGTCTGGGAAATGATCAGTTATAAATGGATAAAAAGATAAAGGAATAGCCAGTTCGCATGTTGATACTGAGTCTGTAAAGCTGGTAATAACCAGCGGTAGTCAAAATATGCAGCATTTTTAAAAAGTCTTTCAAGTGTGCAAGCTCTGGCATTAAAATGAACCGTGTCCTAATACTCCTTGGTGGTGATGCACCAAGCATTTGCCTTACCTGTGTTAATAACTCTGCAGCTGCAGAGTTTGGATGCCTGTCTACCAGTGAAGTCAGAAAAGTTATACAAGGTCTTTCCATCCCTTGTTCTCCCGGGTCACTTTTCTCCCTACGGCAGATAATGTTGTCTGTCTGGAAAAAAAAGTTTACGGTGAGGGCTATGGAGTGTGGGTATCACTGAAAGCGAGCATAGCAAACTTACTTTGTTCGAGATGTAACCAGTAAAATCTGTTCCTGAAGCTGCAGGACAGATGTGATGGATGGGAATGGCTGCTGCTGCCATCTGTGCAGAAACAGCTGCCATGGGTGCTGATGTTTCCCAGGATGTTTTAAATCTTGCATTCTTTCTTTTCCTGCATTTTCCCTTGGCAGTTCTAGGTTTATCAGTAGTGGGGCATAGGATTGGAAACAGTGAAAGTGGTAACCTTGAAGGAGCAAATAGCATTTCTGGTAACCACAGCATGCCATGGAGATCACTAGAAAAAGCAGCTATAATGAGCCATTCTGTACTGGTATAAATAAGATGAAATATATATTAATGAGACAAGAATACAAGTTCACTAACACTTTTTAAGACTGTTTTAGACCTAAATAAAATAGTATCTGTAAACTTCCTACTGATTTTTTTTTCCAACAATCCTAAAGATTGCATTTTTTTTTTAAATCAGCCCTGTACTTAAAAATAAAAGATCTTGAAGCCTTCCTTTGAAATGTGAACTGAATTCTTGTTCATTTGATCAAACAGTGGTAACTGAGGGTTGGCAATGATATAACCATTTTTGAAGTATGAGGATCATGCATAAACCTTTTTTTAGAAAAGTAAGAACAAGAGTGCCTAGAATTTTTTTATTCCAACTCAGTTGGAAAGATTCCAGCAGAAATCAATATCCACTGCTGCTTTTGTATGGAACACGTGGACACATGGCAAAAAAATGAAAAAATACCTTAAGGAATACGCACTGAATTCAGGGACATCTGAATGCTTAACAGAAATTCCCTTTTGTTACCTATAGGCATTTGGGACTGTTACCATATTAGAGACTAAATATTAATTAAAGAGCTGTACTATGCAATTTTTGAATGCATAGGTTTTATAAATTCTTTCAAAAATTGTAAAAAAGTCAAACATCACAATACAATACTATTTATTTACCAGGCTTCTGAAGCTATGACAGACAATTCCACCATGGAAAAGTCAATTCAGTATTTGGTTAGGAGTTAAAAAAAACTAAGAGACCATGGGATTTATTATTTATTAGTAAAAGAATTAGGAAAACTCTGTAGTCTCTACGGTGTTTTCTGTTGTTTTGTACTTTCTGCAGTTACGTTTCGAACAAGTTTTTAGGTTTTGTTTTTATCAATATTTAATGAAGCTGTAAGAAGGTTTGTTTCATCGTGAATGCAACGTAAAATAACAGCAGGACTGTAACTTTGTGAAACTCATGTTTGGGATATGTGAGTTATCTCCAGGAGAAAGGACCAAGCAGCTGTAGGGATAGCTGGGATATCAATTAGGAGCACGTCTTCGGAACGTTGGGGAGTGACCTTTGGAGTGCAGACATCTGAACTCCTCAGGCCAGAGATCTGTGCACAGGTCAGCTGTGCTTTGTGTCCATATGCATCAAGCTGGTGAGACTTGCACAAACATTTTCAAAACAGAACAGGCTCTAGTTGAAAAGTGACTTTTAATAAGACTATTAAAAAAAAAAAGTTACAAATTTTTGAGTACTTTTCAACATTAGGAGTGCAGCCCAAGGCTGCCATAAGGAGCTGCCAGCATCTTTGTACCTACAGCTGTTGCACTTAATTTGAAAGATGAGGGACAGAATGCAAAACACGAAGGAAAAGCTTGAGTCCAAATGGAGAAAATGAAGTATTGCAACTTATGCCTATTTATAAATAAAACACAGGGGTTGATTAATATTAAACAGAGGAATAATGGAAATAGAACAAAACTTCTAAAGAATATATTTAAACTAGAACTTTAAAATGCTGACCTTGACAAGGTATTCTTGATTTAATGATGGCAGAAGAGGAGTCTCCTGCACTTCAAAAGGTGTGCTCTGAGAATTCGTTACCTCGCCCTGACCCATGCTTGGCGATAGTGCTCATCTCCGCCTTTCGCTCCTGTCCTTTGGGAGCACCTCAGATTCCTTTGGTTTGTGTATCTCAGCTGCCTTCATGAAGGTATTTGCACAGATTGTTTCTGCAGAGCAGGCTGGCAAATACGAGCGTTCTGTTCTCTAAGGCTGGATCAAGCTGGGTTTCTGCTCATCAAACAGTTTTACTTACCTTTTGTGATTATCACATGTGCTTTCAAATAACATTACCTTCAGTTTTCCCTCTTTAAAAGGGGTAGCAATATAACTGATTACTCAGGTTTATATTTATTTTTTTCCCTAATCAAGTTTTAAATGGTCACTTAAGTGCTCCTGGGTAGAACTGACCTTAAAAAGCAACTGGGCTACCTTTTTTCTATGTGAAGATATTTTTTTTTTTTTTTACATAAAAGATGATCATTCTTGAAATGCCAACAATGAGATACCAGTCACTGTTTGCATCTACAGACATCTTGTACTGTCCCCAAAATTCAACTTGATGCATTTCAGTTCAAGGTTTGCTTGCAATCATTAAAAACACAGCTTTTATTTGGCCTGCAACTTTTTTGTAAGTGCTGCTGCTGGGGGCAATGGCATGGCCTTTTGTTCTGAATCTGTGAAAACATTTGAGGAAAGACTGTCAGAGTTTATTCCCAGGTTTTGGGTTATTTCCTCTCTCCACTGAAAACTCTGAACTACAATATTTTCTCTCTGGAGAGAGAAAAAAAGTGTTGCATACAAAGAATAGGGTGTGGATTTTCTTATTATTTTCAAATGTATTTTATTAATATTCTGTTATTTAGTCTGCATATAAGGAAACTTTTAGCGCTATTTTATTTAAAATATATTGAGTACAAAAATGTTATTTTGAAAGATTTTTGGGATTTTCTGAATTTCTTGCAGAACTGTAGTTGTAGGTGTCTTTTGTTTTCAAATTTGGTGTTATCTTGGTGGATATTTACTTTGTATTGAGTTATGAGCAAAAAACAAGTTGCGTTTGTATAACTTTGAGTTTGCAGGGTTCTATGTCTATTGAGCACTGCTTCATTCCTTTGACAGCAGGCAACTTAATATTTGGTGATAGGCTGTGTGGTATACTATGAAATTATGTTCTCTTACTATTTCAATATATATCAGATCCTGCCAAGTAATTAGGAATTTAAACTTTTTGAATTAAGATTGAATATGAAGATTGAACCATGGCTCTGTGGAAATCATAATCTACTTTGAAAATCACACTTCGTTAGGCAAAACCTTGTCTCAGTGAAGAAAATTAAAATATGTGTCAGTCAGGCATCTTCCTCTGAAAATTTCACTTTATTGTTGATTAATCCAACTGGATTGGAAAGGTTAAACAGGTTTCTTAGAAGACAGGAATGATAGCTCAACCTGATGTACTGTCAGCCTATTCCAAATCTAATTATCTAACTAAATATTCCAAAGGTACAGCCAACAGTTCAAGCTGTAATCAAACCCTTTAACTGTGTTTTGGGGGTGTTCAGGTGGACCTGTAGACATCTGCAGATGATGTATCTGTATTGCTGGTACATTGCTTGTGTTTAGGTTTTTGGCTGTTTTTTTTTTTTTTTGACCGGTGAATCGAATTAGCATTGATCTTAGGTATTTGGCTTTTTTTCTCTTTCATTGTGGTGGGTTTTATCTGGGTTTATTAGAGCGATACTATATTAACTATTTTTGCTCAATTTTTATGAAAAAATTTTGTATCTTATTTCAAACCACATTTTGGTGTTAATATGAAAATATCATTCTGCTTAAAGGACACAAAGTAGGTGTCTTTACATTTGAGAAGGGAAAAGAAGTGATTGAGATTATACTCCAACTTTGCTGCAGTCTGGTTGGTTTTTCTGCAAGTATTTGCTGTGAATCATTTAAGAAACCTGATAGCAAATAATACTGCAATCACACAGAGGACTGCATGTCCTGAGCTTTTAATTTGTTTTGTTCTGTCCTTGAAGTTGCTGAGACCAGTACAGTAAAATTTATTTAATGTGTCCTGTAAGAGTATCCAATTTTTATCCTTACAGCATTTCTTTCCTTGTTTTGTTTTCTCCACAGATACTACAACGTATTCCACTGAGCGATCGGAGCACTTTAAGCCATGCAAAGACAAGGACCTTGCATATTGTCTCAATGAAGGGGAATGCTTTGTGATCGAAACCCTAACGGGATCACACAAGCACTGCCGGTAAGTCATTGCCAAGAAGTTCCAAAAAACTCTTCTGTCTGAGGGAGGAAGCATTATTAAAAAATAAACATTCAGGTCTAGAACAGTGGGAAGCAATGGAAGTTGTCTCCAGTCCGACTGCATCCCTCACAGCCAATGGGTTTTTTACCAGTCTGTAATAATTGTAGATAGAAATATGTAAATAAGAGAAATAACATTTTGATCTTCTCATAGATAAGAAAAATCTTCAGTATTCTATTTTCTAATCGTACAAACGTGTAAGGATTAACGTTTCATTAATTGTTGGGGTTTTTACATATAAAAGTCCTACGTTCCCCTAGATACCAGAAGCATTCCTTTATTTTGGGTACTCCAAGTGAATTATCTGACAATAGCTGTACGAGCTGTTAGCTGAGAGACAGGAAGGGCTGGTCCTTTTGAGAATTAGGGTTTCTTAAGTTTAACTACTGAAAGATAAAATGGACTCTTATAGATATCTGAACCTGCTCTGTAGCTGTCGTACCTTTTTATACTCCTGAACTTCTGCTATTATGCAAGGCCATTTTGAATGTAGTGAAAAGAGTATCAGAAAAGAAAACCATGTCACTCAATTTAATAATAATTATTATTATGTATGCATATAGCTTTAGTGGCCAGTAAAAAGGACCGATGTGCAGAAGGAATACTGCAATATCTTCCTAAAGATGAGAATTTTAACACCCATACCCACCAGATCTCCAATTATTTAAGCAATCGTCTAAACAGCAGTACAGTTTTTCATTTTGGACTACTTGTTATCTAATTTTTTCCTAAGATACGCTATATGGCATACAGAAGGTGTATCTAAGACACTCATATGCCCAAGTTCTGATCCGAACAACTAAATATATGGATAACTCCTATATCAACAATAAAAAGTGTTGAGGACAGATTTCCTGAAGGAACTGGGACCTGAGCTGCTAAATCCCACTAAAAGTAGAAAAAAAAAAAGTCACAAAATCATATATGCTTGGCTTGAAAATGGAAATTTATTAATTAAAAGATTGATGAAGTTCTGCTTATCATCAGAAGAATATTTCTGAGATTTTCACTTTTTTTATACAATATTGGTGATTTTTCCCATTCAGTTGCATATGGTTCAATGATCATTCATTTCTCTTCTTTATTTTATATTTTTGTATGGTATGCTTAAATTAAATGAGTCATTTATTGTGGAAATTTGATGTCTTTTTCTACTTCCATCATATTACTTTGCAGGGTTTGTTTTTTTTTTTTCTCAAAGCAGATGAATTTTTTGGTGTTCCTTAGAAATGTCGTGAGCTGTTGAGGGAATTATATCACTCAAATATTTAAGTGTTTTTCATTGTCAGAATATTCAAACGGAACAAAAATGATATAAAATAGCAAAATAGCAGAGAAAAATGGATATATATGAGAATTTTTAATTCTGTTGATAAATTTAGTAGGTAATTTCTTTAAACAGGCTAATTTTGTAAACTGTATGGATTACATTTTAAAAAATTTTTAGGAGGTATCTCATAAGAATTGCTGTGGGTTTTTTTGGTTTTGGGGTTTTTTTTTTTTGTTTTGTTTTTTTTTTTTTGGTGTTGATTGTCTGGTTGGTTTGTTTGACTTCCAGGGTCTTTCCTATCTTCTGCCTTTGCCAAATTCTCTTTTACTTCCTGCGATTCTGATAGTGCAGACTGACTAATGGTTAGAAGCCTTGCCATCCAAGCTTTTCCCTTGTAAATCCAGAAGCCAGAATGTTGACTTACCATTCTTTCCAGCAGAGTGAAATTTTTTCAGCACCTTCCTTGTGTTATCCTTCCATGGGGAGGTACCAGTATCTTTGTGAGTCTGTTGGCTGCTGTGTGTACGAGGCTTTTGTTGCTTGTACGAGTCTCAGGCACCGGCACATTCTCTGGGAATTAAACACCTGCTCGTTTACGGTGGGTACTTGGAACAGTGCAGCACCAAAAAACCTGGATAAGGCAAGGACATTCACATAGCAAAAAAAGATGCATTTTAAAATTTAAAAGGTGATTAGTTGGAATAGTTTGTTTAGTTTTGTAAGGATCTTTGACACTGCAAGCAGCAACTTGTTCAGAATGACTTTTGTACTGATTTGTTTGCCATTAATGTAGAGAAACCTTTAAATCTGACCTTAAAATGCTGTGTCTGTACCTTAGTAACAGACTGTGTGTGTCCTTGCCAGAGTCAGTGCTGTAATGAGAGGGATGCAGGTATTTTTCTGTCTGTAGCCTATAGCAGTGCTCAGAAATAACAGCCAGAATGTACAAAAAGAAAAATAAAATATTGATGTGCTGTGCTTTCCCTCTAACTAGTAAAAATGTAATTTTTTACTAGGGTTATGGAATTCCCATTGTAATCAAAAAGAATCATTTGAATACAGAATTATGAAGACTAAAATGGTACTTTGTTCTTAGAATCAAGCTGCATTGTATATTCTCATTGTGAGAGGATTTTGCATCTGTTCTGGGAACAGAGCACCAATTTACTGAAATGGGAATTTGCCATGTGGAACAGCTGCAGACAGAGGACCTTGATGGAGTAAAAAACTTTTATCCCGCTTGGTCAGGTTTGAAGGGTTTTAGTAGAGGATATGCTTAGGGAGTTGTTTTGTGTCTATGTCAAAGGATCAATATGCTAGTTAAAAAGAAAAAAAAAAGATTTGGTAGCAATTAATAAATATTTGAGTTACACCCCCAACCTCTTCTGTATCCTCATGACCCATACTGGCAATGTAAACAGGCTCACCTGGCAGCTCAGGCACCTTTCAGACTTTATAAAACCCATCATGCTGATCTTGGAAAGCTGACACGTGTTCATCTTCTGCCTGCAGCTGTCAGTGGTGACATTGGCACTGGGATGTTGTAGAGCACTGGCTCGAACTCGTTTCTGTTTTGTGGGTTCCTGCCCTGCCTGCTTGGAACCCAAAACTGTGGAGAGTGGGACTAACATGCACCCTTGGCCAAGGGCAGGGGGGAGGCTGTGTTGCAGGAGACCTCTGGGAACGCAGGAAAGAGGAGGTCAGAAGGAGCCCTGATCCTGCATCTTCAGTCCCTGTTCACCTACAGAGGAGCTGTCCTGAAATCACAGGATTTTTTTTTTCCTTTTCAACTTAATTGACAACTAGAACGAGAGAGAAAAAAAGGTTATGATTTCAAATTCTATAATTCAATTTTTATTCAAGCTTCTACATTTTACTCACTGTCTATTGGTGAAAAAATTGCCTGGGATGTAAACTGGCAAGAGTTCTCCTGCGTGGTTAGGTAACAAACAAGATACACTGGATGTTTTGTGCTATTTTAGAGCTGTGACTTCAGTGTTTATTTTTGTGAATGGCTTAACATGAGCTTGTTTTAAGGATAGAGTAGGTCATCAGTAGGGAAACTTCATATTTAGCTTCTCCATATGCTTAGATTTTTTCAATGTTGCCACCTTGAGAATTTAAGCTGAATGGTGAGGGTGCCTTAATTTGTAATTTACACAAAACAAATCAAGTACACCGTCAACACTGACACATCAGCGTTTAACGGGGTATTACGTAATCCAGGCTTTAAAAAACCTGTCAGGTTTTCTCTGTACAATTTTATTTAAAAGACCCCATCTTAAGTCATTCTGGGGATTTTTTTTTTTTTTTTGGAATTTGGCTTGTGGGGTTGTGGGTTTTGGGCTTTTTTTGGGAACATTTCTACATTATTTTTTTCCTTTTTAGTCCCTGCATTTTCTTTAGACAACCCATTTAGGACTGGGAAACACTGGATGAATAAGTGGCTAAAACTTTTGAGGGGAGAGAAGGATTCTACTTTTACATTGCTCCTCTGAAAGAAGCCATTAAGTCTATTGTGTATGCACAGGAAGCCTTGGCATTGGCAATGAACTCTCATGTACTCTTTATAGATTGGAATATGTTGGATGAGAGATTCCTTTCATCCTGTGTTCCTGTCCTTCGTGTCTCCTTCATGAAGCAAGCAATGGAAAGCCTAAATAAGTTTTCTAACAGTGGAGAGTGAAAGAATGTACACAAATGTACGGTAAACAAAATACCATGTCCAGTTGACCAAATTATAGGTTATACCTCAGCATCCTAAGTGTACTACTGTGGTTACAATCTCAGAGTTTTCAGATTTCATTGGACAATCTGGTTTTGATGCATCTGTGCTGTTCTGGTGAATTTTGAGCTTGGTTATCTTGCTCATTATTATGCATAAATTTTCCATTTTTATGTTTAGTTGATTAAAAAATTATACCAGCATTTCTCAGCTTTGTTTAAAATCTGTCATGAGACCGGAAGGATTGAATCCCCATTTAATGAAAACCCACTTTGGATAAATGTTTATATACTGTCAGGTTTTATTGTGAGCCTTCTGCATAATAGTAACTGTAATCCAGGCATAGCCCTTGCTGTCAGTAAAAGGAGGAGAAAGGGATCAAACAGATGGGACTTTAGAACAGTTCTGAGTGTGGCATATGATACGTGCACTTAACCATAAGTTAAAAATCTAAAAAGCTAAGAATATAATTTCCTTGATTTAGTTACATGGCTTGTTTTCTAGGCTTTGGCAGTCTGACCTAGGTGTTTCAAAATACCAGCTACTCCATTTTGTGTGTTCCCCCATCTTGTGTTCTGCTGACACTTTTCCAGAATGCTTCCAACATGTAAATAAAGCAAGCCCAGGAAATTATTCACTATTGAATAGCATTGAATAAATAAAAAGTCACAGATGTCACAATATTCCAAGTGTAGTTTCATCAAAATGATCTACTGTATTAAGCTGACAATGTAACGTACAGCTATGAACTTTTAAAGGAGGAAGAAGGCTGTGCTTGGAATTTAGGATATTTTTCATGTCAAGGACAATCAGCAAGACCTTCTGTTATGAAAATTATTGTTCTATGAGCATAGCTGTAGCACATTTCTAGATTATATTTGTGTAGCCTCACACACCATTTCCTGGAATGCCTTCACATTTCCTTTCATGTTTACATTGGAAAACCTGAAGTAAAAACACAAAGTTAGGCGTCTGTAAGCTGTTGTTAAACTGCTCTTAAGTAACTTAAATACAGATACCCCACTGTATTGTGTCTCCATCAGCTGTTTATTCAGCAGTGCTTTCACAGGTCGTGGTTGCTTTCAGCACTGTGATAGTTTCTTTTCCTCAAATGGAATGGCCAGTGTGACTAAAGTGTTGTGTCGGGGTGATCCTTTTCAAAACTCAGCCTGTAAGAAGCCAGGAAGCTGGAATTCTGGCCAAGAAGTCTGTTACAGGGAGTGCACATCACCAGGGTAGAATTAGCTTGCCCTTGTTCATACACTCAAGGTAGAGCTTGTAAACAATAAATAAATGAAAACCTTTATTGCCTTAAGTAATATTAATATCATCTACCATGTGACCATTTCTCCCTTTTTTAATTGGAAAACATTGTGCTTTTCTTGTATAATTTCAGATATTTCTTTGCCTTCATTTTCCTTTTTTCCTTCCAAAAACAAACAAAAACTTCCCAAACAAACACCAAACCAGAAAACACCCCCCAAACCCAAAACATTTGTGTGCATTCTCTTTCAAGGTCCTGTCCCTTGAAATTACAGGAAGAGGTTTCTTGGCTTTGCTGTCACATACCCAGTTTCTTGTTTTAAACCGTCTTAGATATGAACTGTGAGGAAAAAGGGTTTATAAACCTCAAGACAAAATGGTGTAAAGTCCAAGATATCTGTAGGACTCTTACTTGTTACCTAGGTATTCTTGTTACCCAGGTATCCTAACTTCTTTCATATTAGCTAATCTTACATGTTTTTAATCATTTGGTCTGAAGTGTTTTGCAATCAAGATATAAGCCTTGAGTTCTTTTAATTGGATACAGTTAATCAGAATAAAAACTAAATTAATTGCTCAGAATACCAAATTTTGCCTATATAAAATCAGTACTTTTTCAGTTAGCCCTATTCTTTTTCTAACAGTCCTCTGAAATTAAGCTCCTTCAAGTCTGATATGGTATAAGAATTCAATAAATAACAAACAGGTTTTAAAATGTAAATTGAGTCTTTTAACATCCTCCCCAGATGCAATAGTGCAGGAACATATTATGTGATATTCACATGAAACACAAGAACATCTGATTCATGCTTTCATAATTTAACATTCAGAGGATAGAGACTCTTGAGAAACCTTCTTGTCAAAGTACTTTAATTATTGATTAATTTTGACAGTATCAACACTCCATTTTACAGAGCTTTTTATTTACAGATTTTCCCCTAGATTATTGCATGCAGCTTTTCTGTAACTTCTGTGGTAGGAAACACTTTCAGCTTGAAGAACATCAATAACCCAATTTACAAGTCTTGTGAAATCCAGTTACTTCAAATATCTGCAAAACTAAGTATTTTAATGCAGCAGTGTAATAGTTTGCATTTCAAATGTCACGACAGACGTTTCCCTTGATGTGTTTACAGAAGTTCATCCTTCAGCACATGCTGAAGTTTTTGGGTACGGCAGTAAACCAGCGTTTATCACGGTTGTTGCTGTTTGCATGGTATCATTCCTTCAAGCACCTCTGCACGCCAGAGGTCACTGGCAAAACATCTGTTTTCCATTCAGCCCTCTAAAACATCTTCTGAAACAAATTTGCATTAGTCTTATTGTTTGAGGGAGGATAAATTAATTTAATGGTAAAAAGAAATACAGAATGAAACAAAGCTTTGTATTTAATGATAATTTTAAGTTTGTATAGCCTGTATTCATAGTATTTCAGCTTTAACTGCTTTTTGATTAGCACTTCAGGCTACGTTTTCTAATGCTTTCCCTTTGAAAAAAAAATGATTACTAACCAGTGTGATTTCCTGGCTCCATTTTGTCTGTTGAAGCCATGAAATTTATACACCTGCTTGAGGTTATGGTGAAGATGCACTTTTCCAGTGAAAAATAAGCTAAATGTCATAATACTGTACAGATAAAATGCATGCCCGGATAATTAAGTTACACTCCAATTTGACAATTCACCTGTGATTAATTTGATTTAATCAAATATCCATAAAAATAAAATAAAATTCATAGACCACTTCATCTTGTTGGAAATGCTTATTCAAATTAATAGTTTTGAAAGAGTTTGAGTAAAAAGAGAAAATAGAGGAGAAATTGCATAGATATGTGTTCAAAGTTAATGTTGAAGCTTAAGAAAATGACTAGATTTTAAACCTATGTCAGCATGCAGTACTGAAAAAACATGGAATTAATTTCTTTCCCAGAATACTAAAGACCAATGTAAACCCATTTTCAGTTAACCTAAAGTGTGGGGAAACATAGGTTCAGGCTTAGCACATCTCTCTGCCTTTTTTTTTTTTTTTTTTTAAGCCACATATCTGTAGTTAACAGATAATAGCATCAAGTGAAACAGTGTTAATTCTTTCATTTATATATGTTCAGAGTTAGTTCCCAGACACAGGAGATGTATCCTTTTTTAGAACGACCAGGAATGTGAGTGAAACAAAAATATTTCTGGAAGCTTTAAGTAAACTGTCATCTCTTTCTGGAGAACTGGAAGAGAAAGAGGCCAAATTCAGTTCCCTTTGGATTTGGCAAGATCCCTTTAGTTGGTTGAATCAAGAGTTGGGCTATAACCTTGAATTTCAGTAGGGAGAAGTGAGAAACATAGGTGCCAGCTCAGCAGCTGGGATGGCTTTTTCTTGAGGCTGCTAATAATGCTTGGATTTCATGATTTGGCACTTAAGTGGGGGATTAAGAAGCAGCACTGTGATTGCTTTTGTTCCCATGTCTCAACATCAGGAATACTTAAAGCTGGTGTAACCTTTTGGTTTTATCACCACCTTTCCTTGTCCGTACACATGTTTCTGAAGCTCTGTCTCGGCACCATAGGTTAGCAAGGCATCTTGGTTTTATAGATGTGTCAAATCCATTCTATAGAAAAGACAGACTTTTATTAAGAAAGTTGACCTGTTAATAGAAGGAATTGCCACTAAACTGCCTCCTGTTCCCTAATTCTATAGGAAAATAAAGTTGTGACATGCAGAAAGCTATTACTCAGTGCATGGTGTCTGAAACGAAATACAAGATGAAGAGGTATGTCCCGAAAATTGGTAAAACACAAATTGGTCAAGTCCTTCCACCGCAAAGGAATTTTCTATCCAATTATAAGAATTGGGGTATTTTTTCACCTTTATTTTCAACGACCCCAGTGGAAAAAAGTTTGTATAGCTTTTATAGTACACACAGGGTATTTGTAGAAAAAGAAACCATACCTTAAAATGTATGGGTGCAAATATTGATGGCGTATATTGCATCTGTCTTGAAGCTAACATATGCAAATATTCTGCCATCAAATTCTGCTTTTAAATTAACTTGGAAATGAGCTAGGTTTGTTGTTGTTCTTACCTCCCTTAGGCAAGAAAGAATTTGTGAAGTGCATAATGCAGACATCTGAAATCTCTCATTTAAATTCTCATCCTTGCCAGTGTCTTAAGTACACTGAAAGCAATAGCATTTCCAATCTAATCCTATCTGCAGTCATTCTCCCAGAAGATCTCCTGGAAAAAAAAACTCACCAGAAGAAGAAATAAACTCTGGACAATTGAGTCCTTTAAATAGAAATATATGCCAACTATATCAAAATGCTAAATACCAGAACTTTAATCCACCAGGACTCTAGATTCATCTAAATGAGAAGAACAGACAAAACCAACCACCTGTTTCCTCTACCCTTCACTGCTAAGAAAGCCCTTCCTGCTCTCTCAAATAGGAAGAGGGGAAGCAAGGCAAAAAAGTGTGGATACTGTAACATCATAGGAAACTGGGCCATCTGAGACTAGACAGGCAGGTAAAGTGTTTTGTATGGGTTGTATTGAATAGATAAATATTCTGGTTCTTATCCTGTACCCATTAATGTAGCGTTTAGGAGCAAATGGATTGTTTGAATTTTAAGCGTATTCCTTGAAGTTATTCCAGCGCAGAGAGGTGAACTCTTTGGGCAGTCTGCCAGCAGGATATAATAATGAGCAGATTGAGATAAAGTCTCTTCAGAGATAATGCCAGAAGGTTGTAGTGAAACATCTTTTGGGCTGTGTTTGTGCCTCACCAGCCACTTTGTTAGGTAGACAACTGCAGATTTCACAAGAATTGTACTGGTGAAGGAGCCACTGTCAGGAGCTTAGAGTAAAAACTGCAGTCTTGGAGCAGCACACAAATCTGAGGTCAAACTCCAGGAGCTTAAGATAGTTATAGTAAGCCAATGAAACCTTGTTAATTAATTAAATGCAAAGGATAATTAATAACATTCAAAGGATATATGACAGGGGAATAGAAAGTCAGAGGTTTTCTCCTGGAATTGCTTCTGGAAGCGAAGAATCTGCTATAAAACTATATAAGTTTAAAAGCTTTGCATCAGGTGCTGCATATTTCTTACAAAACAGCAGTACTTGGTCTGTTAGTGAAGACAGAGACTTTCAGATCAGACGATGTTTGCAGCAAGTATTTTGTCTGAACTTTTCTTGTTTTATGATGCTTTATCCCAACTTCATGAGGCCATTTTATTTTATTTTTTAAAAGAATCTTACAAAAAACTCCCAAAACATACTTTTTTGTTTGCTAGTTTTCATTAAATGTTTATAGAAGATGGGGAGAAAAAATATTTAGAAATGAAATAAAGCCTCGATTTTATCTTACTGTTCTCAGGAAGATCCCCACACACAGGCCACATTCCTTTGGCTTCATTTCACACAAAATATGTGAGTTTTTTCTTTACACTTTTTTTTTTTTTTTCTCTTTTGGAAAGTAAAAACTTGAAAAACAAATACAATTTCTAAAGTGACAGGGGGCTGAAGTTGATGGGATCACTCTGGCAGACTTTGATGCTACAGAATAGAACTTTGCATGGGAGCTGCACTTTGAGTTAGGCTGCCCCTTTACTTCTGCCCTTCCTTTTTGTGTCCCTTTATTTTCATTTCTTTTCTCTCTTTAGGTCCGTTCTAACACTGTTCAGGTAATAATGAGGTTCTGACTTGCTGGCTCCACTCCCATCAGAAATCAGGAGGGCAGTATAAAGTCCATGTACAATGACTGTCCTGGATGAGGCATTCCTAGTGGACTGCCTTCTGGAGGAATTTTCAAGTTACTGCTTACATTTCTCACTGTGACTGGAGCTCCCGGTAAAGTTTGTGAGGATGATCGAATCCTAAAAATTGAGTTTTTACTAATCTTACTAGGCAAATACTAGCAAAAGTCTGAAACAAAGTTGAACCACCCACTCCCTTCAACAGGAAAAATTTATTTCAAATATCATCTTGACAAATTTATAAGCAAAAGCTGGGTAACATGCCAATACAAGGCTGTGGTTGCTGGCTGAGGAGTGTAGTTAGGGCAGAAGAGTGACTGTGTGCTGCCTGTCTGGGGATTCTGGAGGTAAAGATAGAGAATGAGAATTTGGATGAGTTAGTATAGACAGAACATGGGAAAATGAAATTATAATATGATGGATTAATAATCCAGCAACAATTAGATAAGATTGCTTAAATATAGAGGTTTTTGTATTCAAGCACTATCAAAGTCTTTGTGGGCCGAGGAAAATTACATGGAAGGGAATGTTGGTCGTAAATCTGTGGTGCTACTTTCACGCTAAATTGCTCCTACGTCCACGTGAGTTGCTGACTCACAAACAGCACAGAAACTGTTGGGACTTCATGTTGCTGCTTTGTCCAGGGTCTACATAATTTTTTCTCTGATTTAGAACAATGGCCCTTTTGTTTTGTAAGTCATTCAGCATGTTACAAAAGCTATCAGCTCTATGCACTAAATCAGTTCCTGTTGGGCAGCAGCAGCAGGACTTGGTATTGTAGCTGCTCTGGCAGAGAATGTGGCAATGTGAGATACCGATCTGGTGTGATGCAGAAAGGCTTTGCCAAAATGGACTCAAAAAGCAGAGCATTATTTCCATGTTGCAGTGTAAGTTCAAATTATACAAGATGTTGACTAAAAGGGTTGCCAACAAGTAGTTTTGCTTTTCTCTGTTACTTTGACCATTTTGATCATTCCATTCGGGAAAGAGATGTTTGTCTCATTGTGGGTATCTATAGAGACGATTAGTAAATACCACAGGGTTTATTATTTGTTTTTTGGAGTGGGGCTGAGGGTTTACCTCTGTATATTGGAACTTTAAAATTGTCCTGGAACCAGGAATTTTGCTCTAACTTAGCAAAACAAATTTCAAAAAACATTAATTTCCTAAAATTCAGGAAGGAAACAGCAGCAACTAGAATTTGATGTGGGTTTTTTTGTATATACAGCTAAAGTAGAAACAGCACAAAGCAAGAAGCAAAGATGCTCTCTTTTGGAAAGAACTAGCAAGTTCTCGTAGCAGTGGTTTTAAAATGCTCACTCTTGTAAATCCCTGAGCACTCTGTGTTTGAATAATAATGATTTACAGGATTGGAAATGTTTCGTACACTGCACTCACTATAAAGATTTTTGTATCTATCTCATTTTTTGCAAGTAGTGCACAGTAGAATATTTCCTAATAGAAGAAAAGGGATGAGATAGTGGCAATATATGCAACATGTTAGCAAAAAATAAACAGTATGAATTTTAAATAAAATGCAAAGTTAGTTCATTATGCATGATGGATAACTATAATATTTGCAGGGATGAAATTTCTAGTAAATCTTATTATATGCTGAATTTTGGGCATCAAGATGATTGTGCTCTTGTCCAGAGTGACTTGCTTTCTTTGTGTTATTTTATTTGCCCATGATGTCAATATAAATCAGAAAACAAGATGCTGAATATTGACAGAACTGGATTTAATTTTTTTTTTTAATATTGTTGCAGAATTATCCCAAACTTTGTTGTTTGTTGGGTTAGATAGAGGGAAGACACTATTGTGTCTGTAGCTGCATCTGGTAAATTTTTTATGCTTTTCGAAGATAAGTTTCTGTGTTCTGGATTTTGTTTCCCCACGATTATTTTCAATAATCCATAATCACACCACACGTTTGATGAAACCACACAGATCACAGTTCTGTCTCCACTGTCCCAAGTGCATTCATTCTGTTTAAGTGTTCATTTTGTCTTGCTCGTCTGGCATTTTGTCATGGATGTCTGACAGTAATCTCAGGCTCACCACAGCAGAAACAGAGTTGCTCTTAGTCTTTTAATTATTTGCTCAGTTAAATCCCTTTCTGAACTAGATCCTGGCAGTGTATCCTTAGCACCATAGTGTCCCCAGGGTCTTACTGGAAAAATGGTCACTGCAACCCAGACACTGAAGTTTCGCCCCAAATATCTCTCATCCCGAGTTCATGCTGCAGAGCAGGGAGCACGTTGTGCTCCTCTCTTGGTGAAAATCCTTGTTGGGTAAAAGTGTTTTCTTCAGCAGAGAAAATTAATCAAGATTGCCACCCCCTCCCCCCTGTCAAACAAGGTGCTTTTGCTGTGTAAGGTCGAAGCTCTGACTGGCACAGAAACTGTGTTCCCCCAGTTATCTCCTGATAATTTCCTGTCCGGCTAACAGGCTGTCCTAGCATGGGAAAGCTGACATTAAAAATAATCTGACAGAAATTCTTAGGTAGGGGTTATACTGCTTAATCATTTGCTGGGTGCCATAAGTAAGAAATTATGCAGGAGATTAGCTGCTGAGCTTAGTCGTGCATATGAAAAATGTTTAAGCTTTCTGAAAATATAATTGCAAAGGCAATAACTGAGAAAAGAAATACAGTAAGTGAAGACAATGTAGCTCTAAAGAATAAAGCAATGTGTATATTTATTTAAAATAGCAAAATTAGATAGCTATCTAGGTGTGTATATATATATACACAGATGTATGAATTTGTGTGTGTATGAAGAGGGTTATTCTCAGCTATTCCGTGATAAGTAGCAAATGACAAACGTTTGCAGAGTAACAAATTGGAAGAATCATTGTTATTTAGCAGAGAGGTAAACTGTGTACAGGATCTAAATTTTAAATACACATACATGTATCTTCAGAGTGTCAGACTCTTATATAAAATGGTGGTTTTTGTGGTGGTATAAAGAGAAGTTAGAAAACCTTGTATTTTCTTCTGGAAACTTTGAGGAATTGTATCTTCATCGAGGCATGTGGGTTTTTTTGGGTTTTTTTTTTTTTTTTTTCTGCAAGCAGTTTTTGTCCCCTTTCTATAATGAAAAATGCCTTGCAAATTTGTTGCTCTGTGTACAGATACTGAAAAGGCCCCAATAGCTCCAAAGCATTGCAGGGGAAAGTAGGAATGGATAGAATGGACTGTGATCAAGTGGGATGGTAAAGGGGTCTTCTCTTAAATTGTCTCCTGTTACTTCTGTAATATATTTTTGCTTAGGGATTAGGAGGTGTAACCTGAACAGAATTATCATGGTGATTCTGGAACGCAACTTTTCGATGTAGAGAGAGCTGCAGCATTACATGACAGAATGAGTTTACATGCTTTGGAAGAAACCATGCTTAATGAATCATTGTTACGAAAGGATCAGTGTTATATAACTGTGTAGTAGAAAAGAAAAACTACATTCTCAGCCTTTTACTACTTGAAAATGTTTGCAGACTAGCCAGGAAGAAGGCTTAGTGTCTGTAAGTGGGCAGAATTCCAGATAAGCTTTTCCAATATTGCTTGCCTTGAAATTCAGCTATTCCCTATAGTAAAACCCAGCAAGATGTAGTACCCATCAGTTGTTTTCAGTAACGTTTCTGAAAACAGGCAAGTAATACGTGTGAAAAATAAATGTAACCTTTTTTCCCCCCTTGTACATAAAATTTAAGCTGTGGCCTTTATAGACTAAGTATTGTACAAGCTATAGAACTGTTAAAACACTGACTTGAATGGGTCCTTGGTCAGATGCTTGCATTACAATTTACCATTATAGTTTTCCTGTTAATTACTGGCACATGAGTCTTTTGCAGGTCTCTTTATTTTAACACTTTATTAGTGTTTTGTGGGGAATAAGGAGATTGACATATTTTTCTTTAGCATCACCCTGATAACATACATGTTAGTTTTCATTATATTTCTGTTTCACGATAGCATCAATAAATATCTTTATTATGATCCAAAAAGTCTGGATATGCAACTTCCATTTTCCTTTCAATTTATGCTCAGCTGGAGTAACAGGGAAGTCTAATAGTTATATGAAAAATTTAAAATTATGAGTGCTGAAATGATTAGGCAGTTTTTATGTAGCTATTAGGAACGGTGTCATCCTTTATAATAATTAGGTGCTTGATTGTTGGGTTTTTTTAAAGGTATACAAGTGTAAAAATGAAAGTATATCCATTTTCTTCCTAGGAGGTTCTGGAGCTGACATTGTGATGTGTTTTATTGTGCTGGAGAATTCTTGGTCTTTTGTCAAAATCCAGAGGTACATTCCTGGGATATCTGTTAGAAGAATCTGTGATCTGTATTAAATCTCATTGTTTTGGTTTCTTCTTTTTAACGGTTACTTAATCCTGAACTTTTCAGGAGTAGTCATCTGCTCCTAAAATAAGCAACAGCTTTTAACCTCTAATGGTTATTGACCAGATGACATTTACACTTTTTGTCTGTCCTCTTTTTGAATAGAGAGCCACAGTTCATTTGGAACAGTTGTTTTGCCTTTTTGCCTGCCTTGGTATTTAGACTGCACTAAATCTGAGGCTTTGATTCCCTTCTGGTAGAAGTTTGCACTTGCCATGGGGACATCTTGATCTCAGGGAATTTGCAGATCAAGAAAACAGTGTCGCAGTCAGAGATTTCTGTTTATTTCAACCTAACCTTGACTTCTCTGTGCACTTATAATGCCTTTATACTATAACACCTTCCTTATAAAATAGAATATTACCTCTCAAACACACAACTCCACTGAGTTTGTAAAGTGGGCTTAGTAACCAACACAATTATGTTGAAAGTTGATGATTGAAATGCATTTCAGTTTTGTCCAATGGACAAAATTAATTATCTAATATATTTTTTGATAGCCAAGCTAATAATCTGTAGTTTGAGCTGATAAATGGTTATGAGGTAGGACTTTGTCTTGTGCTGAACTGGCTGTTGATGGTGAAGGGCTGATGCGTGGGCAGGTCTGACGGGGGAGCTGCCTGGTCTCTGCTGTCACACAAGGTGGAACGCACGTGCTGCGCTGCAGGTGGCTGCAGATTGCCGTTTCCTCTGATGTTACATTCATCTGAGCCTGATCAGTGTCTTACATACTACCAAATCACTGCAATAGCTAAATAAATAATGAGAAGTGGCTTTTAATAGAGTAAATTCTAAGTGTATATGGATGACTCACTGAAATTTTGCCTACAGTCTTATCTTGGACACTAATATTTGGGGGAGTTGTTCTTTGAGCCTGTTCATATTTGTCTGTTAGTTTCCTTTTCATTGTCTTAGAAACCAATCTGTCTAACCAGCAAGGTCAGATGTAAATCCTCATGACTTAAGACTGCATTATCTCTTGGCTTCAGATTTTATAGATACTTCTATTACAGATATTATCTTCTTTTAGCTCCTGCTGGAACTGAATCCTTTGTGATTGCCATTTCGTGGTCTTAGATATGATCAAGCAAAAAAAAGCATACTTTATGCACATAAACACCAAATAAATTTTCTGCTTTTGGACTTGTCTCTTCCAGGATCTGGTCTTAAAAACAAACAAATGAAAACAGGGAAATGGTCTGCTTATGGCCTCTTTCAAGCTTTAAGGGGTTTTTGTCAGGTTTTTTTGTTATGAGTGAGTTCCATGCATCTGAAATGGTTGTTTATCGGTGAATGTATTGCACACCAGTGCTTCCAAGTCCTGGGTCAGTAGTACTGAGAACCTCCTCAAACTTGTAGTCCATTTAGTTCCACTTGGATTTGCTCTACCAGGGGCATGAATACTTGCTTCATCTCAGGCAGCAGCATTCCACCTTGCCAGGCTCTCCATATGGAAAGTTTTACTTTACGTGTGGTATTGTGATGCTATAATGAGGGTGGAACTCTGCAGCCATGAACGTTCCAACAGTAACTACCGAGATAAACCCAGACACATAAAACCAGTACAAACCAATATTTATGAAATACTTGTTTGCTGCTGCTGTCAACACTTAGTCACTATTATTGCAACTATTCATTACTTGCAAATGGGCTTTTTGGGTCTTATTGTAATTAAACCAATGTAATAACTCTTTATATTCCTCATGATAAATCATGATGAATTAGAAAACCTATCTCCTCACCTATTTCTCTTCCTTTTTAAATTCAAGATATTGCATATGATTCTGTGTTTTAACCTAGATTTGTATCTGCAAAGGAATTTCAAAGTACTGTCCTCAATTTTTACACAAATTCATAATTCCACCTCAGTGTGCAAAGTCCATAGTTTAGATTTCGTTTCAGCAATAGAACGTTTATTTAAAATAGCAATTAGAACTGTGGCCTATAAATATTGGCTAAAGCCAATGACTGAAAACATGAAGTGAAGAATTTATCTAGAACACAAAACTGTACATGCTGTTATGGAAACACATTACATATATTAATTATTTAAAATATAGTTAAATATATTAGTCTTATCTTTAACTATGCCATTTACTTTCTTAAAAGTCAAGGGAGAGAGCAGTTGATTGACATATTTTATAGAAAACTCAAATCCACCTCACGTAAAAGAGCAGTTGTTAATGTAAAAACAAATAGCATTTTTACTTTTAGTCAGTTGAGTAGAGAGAAACTTGCTGTGTACAGGACAGAGACTCCTGGAGAGCTGCAAAAGCCATCCAGTGCAAAATGCATTTTGAACATGTTCTTTGGACTCTTGTCTTTTTAGATTCCTATCCATGAAGTCTCGAGATGTCATCTCTTTGCTGAAATGCCCTCCTAAAGAAAATAATAATTACCTCTGTTAAGATAACGAATAGGAGCTGAGCAGCAATCCTATAACCTCATTTCAGGTTTCAAAACAGATAAAGAAAGTAAGTTTATCTTCAGGAATGAGGAGCCAAAACAGTCATTCAGCACATTTGTCTATAATATGTCCCCTGATCTCCTGAAACCATCAGAAAACTTTCACTGCGGTGTGCTTCACAGTATTAATGACCTGATAGGATAAATGATATTTGTTAAAGTTTTTCAAAGTCTGGGAATAGAAAAACTGGGACAAAGATGTAATAGAATCAAAGAGGTCATTTTTCTTGATCTGGTGTTAAATTTCATCGTTCTTACAAGCTTTCAAAGATCAGCTAGTGGATTTTGAGGTGGAAAATTGGGATACAAGACATAGCAATATGTTTGTGCTGGTTTAGCATTTATGCAGATAGCATAAAGAAACAGCAAATGATAAACAATAAATGGCCAATGAAAAACACCTTTCTTATGTAAAAGTGTTCCGCACCTTGTCACGTTTATGTCTCTGTAAATGACATGCAACTGCTTCCCATCATGTTCTGATAGCTACCAGGAGTGGAATTCAGCCTTTGCTCGAGGAGGGGTTGGCATTCTGTTTTCATTTATAATCTCCACGTTGTGGATGCCGAATGAGGCCTTGTTCTCAGACAAGCTTTTAATGTTTTGACTTGTCTATTGTCTATAGGTAGTTTCTAAAACAGGTTGTAACCTCCAAGTACCGACCACTCATTAAATCTGCTGCAAGTGCTTTCTCGGTGCGTTGCTGTCGCGTCTATCGAAACGTTCAGCAGCTGGCAGAAGTCAGCAGAGCTCTTTCTCAATGATAGCTTTGCAAGATTGCTGCAGTTGGGAGTGGTGTATGTGGTGATGTTGGTAATGTGTGGCATAAGGCTTTATGATAAAACAATGCATTAAAATATATTGCATGTAAAAGCATCTTCATTTTTTGAACTACATACGTGGAGCAGCAACAAGATCTCATATGTAGGAGAAAATTTCATCCCATCGTTCTGTAGCCGGCCAAAAGTGATCCAGTTACTCTTTTCTATCACACTTTCTCTCTCCAGAGCGCCTTATGTGAAAAGCAATTCCTAAATTTCAAACTCCAAACACTATAGTGAAGGGACAACATAATTTCAGTAATTATTGAAAGTCTTAACATGAAGAAAAAGATTAGATTTTCCAGTTGTTCAATTTTTCATTTGCATATGGCAAATGTTTTAATATTTTACCTTTTCTTAACAATAGGAAAAACGCTAAAACAGATTTTGTGGAAGATTGCTGGCCAAGTGCAGCATCCACATGCATGTGCATTTCTGTGCCACAGAGCTGCTTTATGAACACAGGAGCTCAGGGAAACCCCTCTTGACAAGATCCATTTTAGGCGAACATCCTGCAGACAGTTCCGTGTGCTCACTCCACATGTGCTATTTGCATTCATGCTTTTATTTTCCTGGGTGGTTTTGTCCAAGCCATTTACAAAGGGTGGGCCCTTCAAACACCCTCTGTGCTATTGAAAAGATAATAATTTAATCTTGGTCCTTTGAGTCTAAAATCAACACATGCTCAGAAGAATCAAAGCCTTGTCAATTATCAGGCTATCAGAGAGTACTTTTGGTAGATTTTTCGTGGCAGGTACAGTATTTCAAGATTGGATTTTGTTTGGGTTTTTTTTTTAACAGAATTAGCAGCTCAGGTAATTAAGCTTACATTAGATCAAATAAATGAGCTCTGAGCCTGAAGTTAAAAGCTGAAAGTTTGTCAGCCTAATTGTAACAAATTGTTGGTCTGACATACAAGGTTAACAGCAGCTAAAAGCTTAGAAGGGAAAAAATATCACTCAATCAATAGGGAAATCCTTTAAAGAAAAGCTTTGCTGTGCTTGGGAATATGAGGGAAGCAGGGAACACACCAGAGGACAAAGAAAAATTTGGACTTAATATTTAAGAACCTTTATAGATTATAAAAACCCCAAATGTACAAAATTTAATTAGAAGCTAATGATTTGGTGTTGTGGGGAGCTGAAGGGAGCAGAATTGGGAATGGCTTGTTTGAAACGACCTTGCTGTCAGGGTTTCACATAAGCTGTTAAATGCATGCAAAGAACTGCCACAAAATCAATGAAATAAAACATTGCAGTGGTCCAGTATGGAAGCATAAATTACCATTTTAATTTTCAATCAATAGGAAAACAGATATTCCTGAAGCAGTAAAACATGACCTGCACACAGATCTTCGTTGCAGGGCACAAGAGAATGCAACTGATATCCATAAAGCTCTCACAGATATTTTCAAGAACAATATTGGCTGTATAAAACAGTCAGAACAATACTGGTTCTGCATAATTGGTGCTTATCTGCTCCTGATTGGGAATATCTGCTCCCAGAATAAAGAAATTTTCCTCATAGCTGATCATTTTGAAAAGCTTTTTGACATCTGACTTTAGTGTTGGCATCGGGTGTCCTCGTTTTGTTTTGAAGTTTGTGGGTCTGGTCAGCATTTGAAAAAGGCATCTGGTCCAGTCCTGAACAGGTGTCAGGATGGTGCTGCCCAAAAGGTACTGAAGAGGGAAATCGAGTAGCACAGAGAATTTTATTGTAGGCCATGGGTTTACAAGTATTTAGCCTTGATTGCTGCCATAAGCTATTGGTTTATGATGGCCTTTCGTGTCTGTTTGAGTGAGTTAAGCAGACTATTTCTGTTGAGAAGGTAAACTTACCACAGTAAAATCTGATTGCTTTTCAGTTTGAGTTTGAAAATAAGGGAGCTGGAAAATCCAGCCCATTGATAGCTTTAGTTAGCTTCAAACTCCATTTTTAGGACACTATTGAATAAGTTTGTATTGCTTTTGCCTGTGTTCCAGATGGTCAGAACACAATTTGAAATGTTTTAGTCCCTTAGCTTATACTGAAAGGCTTCTCTGAGTACCCAATGTTTGGTTTTGACGGGAAGTTAATTTAATGTTGAAATGACAGCTACAGAGATCTGAAACTGAGCAGGATTTCTGCATGTCCAATAAACTAAAGCACCGTTGTAGAATATTAGCTCATCCTATAAATTCAGTTTTCAAGATACCCACGGAGTCATAAAAAAAATAAATAAGACAAAAGTTTTCAAATTTACCAGCAGTCCTGACTAACCGGGCAGGTCCCAGCTGACCTTTGAAGGACGGCCTCATTAGCAGGACAAGGGGGTCTCAGTGAAATCATTTAGGCAAATAGGGCCTTGTGGGTTATTAATAGGGCTGTTAGTTTTGTATTGTATGATTATTTATGTATTATAAGGCACCTCATCCATATGACTCTTTTCACTGAATTTCAGATTTGAACGAAACCAGAATGAAAATAAACGCAAGTTATTTCCCTTTCTCTGAATTTTGCAGCAATTCTATCTAACCGAGGAGTTAGCATGATTTCTTTTCTGAGACGCAAACCTGTCCAGAGAAAACAAATCAGTCATAAACTCACTGAAGGGTTCAGCATGTCTCTTCCTAATTTTATAACAAAACTCAAAACAGAATGACAAAGATGCATGTGACTTCATATCCTGGGATTCTGCCTTCAAAGGGATTGTGTGGTTGTACCTATAATGGGATCATGTCACCTTTTCTCTCAGTAGAAATGTCCTTGAGAGAACTTCACGTCACATTTTTGAAAATTGTCTTTGCATAGCAGAATAAATCTTTCGTGATTTTACTGTAAGCTGATTTTGCCAAATTAATACTCCATGATAATCCTAGCATGTAGTTTATGATGCTAAACTCTTCCCATCTTCCAAGGCAGCTCTTTCCCAAGCATTTTATTTATGAAAAGAAAATAAACAGATAAATAACCAGCGAAACACAGTAAAAATTTGAGGCAGGAATTTGCAAACCCTGAAGTGAATTTTCCCTTTATGTTACTACTTTTATTTTTGCTTCTCCAGTATCTTTTATCAATTTACTATCGATATCCAGATCAAATGTGTTCTTATGTATTTAAAATTTAACTTGGGTTTAGTTTAGAATCAATATTTAAAAGGAATATGATGTTAATTATAGCAAAAGAGGCTTTTTAAAAAATGAAGTTGAAATAACAAAAATTGTATCCTTTCTTGTTACATTCAGTGTCCTCTTAGTTTTGTATCTTTAACTTTTACTATTTGTACCTAGAAAAATATCAGCAATGTACCTTAAAAACTATAGCACACAAAGTTAATAATTGCATTTTGCTCTATTTATATATATGGAAGTAGTCTTCATGTTTCTGATGTAAGGTTTTTTTTCCCTAGTTTTTCCATATCTGTTGAGAAGTATTCCATCTTCTCTCTGGAATGGCATTAATGAACGCGGTTTGGAAAGTAATTTTGAACGCGTTACTGGCGAATATGTGATTTTGCTACCTTCCTCAAGCAACCCTCTTGTGTCCTATTCATGGTAACTTTTATTACGTCGCCTTCTCAAATAATTTCTAAGGCTCAGTGGTACACAGCCATATCTGTCTGATGCCAAGAAGTTTCTAACCCCTTTTTTTTCATTAATCTTCATAACTGCAGCAATTGTCTGCAATTACTAGAGTGACTGAGAGACAAAAATCCAATCTCCAGTCTGAGAACACTTCAGTAAGTTAAATGTATTCAGTTGGTTGAGTAAGTATTCAAACAGCTGCTAATAAAATCTCAGGTCCATTGGGAATTACCTTCGTTAACACGTGGATCTACTGAACTCTAGGAAAGGATGAACTTCATGCTTTTCTTTAAAAAGTGAAAAGAAACAGAGCTGGAAATTACATATTAGTTTAGCCAGAATATTGGGAGGCTGGGCATGAATATATTTTATAGATAGTTACCTACACCCTTTCTTGGGTTTTATCTCCCAGATTTTTATCACAAAAATTGACACAGCTGGCAAGCGTTCATACACAGTGTGAATACTAGTGACAATACACTTGCAAAACCTCTCTTCAGGTTACAGGATCAATTATTTGGTCTTAACACCAAAAGCATTAAAAAAAGGAGGAGTTAACAGGAGGGATGATATGGTTGGGTTTCACGTTAGAACAGAGAACAAGTTTATCCATTTATCTAAATTCCATTAGATTAAAGATTGAGAATAAAGACACTTTCTTTATCAGTAGTTTCAAAAACTTCTGTCTCCGTGAAGAGGTTAAAATAACTGTAGCTGGTTTTCAGGCCATAAACTAGTTTAATCTCTCTCTCTCTCATAAACATTAGTCTCTTTGCGCACGTGTGTTCCCAAGAAGTCCTCAGCGCCCATGGCCAGTGCATGCTGTGGCATTCCCCTAAAAACAATGAAAGGTTTCATTTTCCGTAAGTGTGTAGCAGAACTGTTACTGCCTTCTGAAATTGTAGAAGAATCGCACGTTGGTTTTCTAGTTTGGGGGAGGAGGATTGCCATACAAATAGGTTTGACCCTGTCTCTATTCAATGGCACGTCTCTAGAGATTGGAAAAATCATTTGTTGTAAAAAGCAGAGGTATGAGGGAAGTGTTATGAGGTGTCAAAAACAGTTTGCAGCTCTTCCTTGGCAGCAGAGTTTTTCTGAGGAACTTGAACAATCTGTTCTGTCCTTTCTTCTGCAGTCAAATAAGTTCTCCCTTTGCCTGAGGAGATCTGGGAATTTGTGGGGATGGTGTTTTAAAGGGAGAGATTTTCTACAATTTCTGTGTGTTTGTAAAAGTAAATAATTCTTGTGTGTAAATTATTATTGTTTAATTTCAATTAGTAATTCCAAAATCATACTGCTTTATTGCTTCCCAACTCTATTTATTTAACAGCCCCACCTGACTCTCCCTAGGGAACATGAATAAACCTTAAAATAGACAGATTGGTATCAATGTTGTTTTTTCAGATACACATCAGGTAATCTGACTTTACAGCCAAATGCTCTGAGAGGATACCAAGGGATTTGACCATTGCATTCTCAAACTCTAATCCAGGTCTTTGTCTGTTAGCAAGGTAGATGCAGTGCATCCAAGCTGATTTCACCTATTAGTTGTTTAACCTATGACTTTTAGGTCAAAAGAAACCTAGACCTTTAGTTAGGATAGACTATTGCCAGTAACAAAAAAAAAAAATGGACACGATTTTTAATATTTGCCTAATATCAAACCTCAGGCTTAAAGGAGGAGCAGGGGCAGACTCTCACTGAGCGGCTTTCCATGTAAGGTATTAAGATTAGTTTTAGGTTCTTATGGACAAACTAAAGATGATCATTTTTCTTCAGGAAAAGAAGCAAGCACAAAGAACAAGATGCCCATGTGAGAATGAGGACTCTTCTTGTGCTCCTGGTGGGAGTCGTATTGTACAATACAGCAATATTTTAAAATGGAACAAATTCCGTTTTGAACCTAAAAGTTATAAAACCTCTATCAATGCGGTATTTTTATGTTCAGTTATTATTTATATGCAAGATACAAAACTTCTTCTATGCTATAGTTTCCTGAGTGTATATATGTATTTCATAGATATATCTGCGTACAGGATAAAGTGAAAGAAAACCATGAGATCAAACATTTGGCATATGCAGCTGTTATTTCTGACACAGTTTTGTCTATGTACAAAATACCTGTGGAGAGAAAGAGTACAATGAGAGAGTGTCATCCAGGGGTAGTACTGTTTAGCTCGTTGAAAAGAAACTTCATTATTTTTTCTATTTCCTTTCTTGGAAAAACTACAGTATGTGTATCTAATTTGAGGCAAAGTAATTTACATTTACTTTGATTTTTTTTTTTTTCCCCTTGCTATTCTTTGAGCAGTCAGACACATTGACTACTGATGAGCACATAGGACTCCTGGGTTTTATTTCCTACTCTAGCTCCTAAAGAGATCTAGCCTTTATTGCTAATTTAACCTCTTACCATTACTCTCTGTCTTTGTGAAATAGTACTGGGATTTCAAAACATGAATCATAAAGAAGTGCTAATAAATTTGAGACCAGCATTTATTTGAAATTGAGTTCTTACTCTTTATAACCTAAAATGAATTTTAGAAATTTCATTTCTGTAGTCCAGAAATTATGAAGCTGTCTATGAGATCATCTGATGTTTGCAGGATAATTATTCAAGAAAAATGGAAATTGCAAATAATTTGATTATTTAAGTTCCTACACGTGGTTTATCTTATATCACTGATGATACCATGAGTTTAAAGGTAATTGCACGCACCTGTACTTGACTGAATCCAACACCTTCCCAGAGTCATTGTACTTCGGAACATTGGAGAGTTTTTCCGTAAAGGCAGAGTCCAGTCCCCGATGCTCTTTACATGGAAGGGAGGAATTTTTGAGAGTCCTACCTATGTTGGGTTAACTAAATTTGTTATTTTGCAGAAAAGAGTATTTACTCATGATGTCCAACATAATCCTTTCTGGAAAAGGTATTTTACCATAACACTTTATTACTTGATAGGATTAGATTTCATTCATTTCCTTTCCATGAATGATGGAAGAAATATCAGAAGAAGAGTCAAGGGTTGAAGAAGGATGCAGGTCTGTAACCTCTTGCCACTTTGCCCAAGCTTTTTTGTTATTTTCTGTTGTTGGAGGTTTAGCTTGGGGTGGCGTACCTTTTTTTAAATTCCTTTTGAAAGAAATAGGTAGGATAATAAATCTACTTTGATCACAACTGGCAACGGTTTGGTGTCCTCTGAGTCAACAGATGCAAATATATATTGCCACTCTTATTCAGAGAGTGTCCAGAGCAGCTGAATATTTATATAAAAATCAATATTATTCATAATATTCACTGAAAAGATCAAAGAATAGGAATTGCAATTTAAGAGATACTGCTTCCCACATCTTCTCCAGTCTTTTTAGAAAGAACAAAGAGGGCATTAATACAAAATTTCTGCCTTGCTGCTCAGTTCCATCATGCGTGATTTGCATGTATTTGATCAGGTGAATTTCCCAGAGGAAACTCATAAAGGAGCAGCAGTTCCCTGTGAAATAAATGCAACTTTTGCTGTTTTGTTGTTCACTTTCTTGCCCTGGCAATGCCAAGACAGCTGCATGTGGCCAGACCTGTGGCAGCCACCTTTGAACAGACCATGTTCACTTCAGGAAAATACACCTCTGCTTTTTGTAGCACCATTCATTAAGGAGAAGCAACTTATTTGTTCATTATTCAGGATGTAAATTTAAAAGCGTTATAATTTTTTTCTTTTTAAGGTGAGTTATGCTCTGTGGCAATGGCGGCGGCAGCTGCACATTTGATTAGATTTACTGTGAAAAGAACATAGAGACTTCATAGAGTGGATTTATGTTTTCAATTTTTTCTAATTCTGAGTCTGTGGGAGTTTTTTTTTAATTACAGCATTTTTGCATTTCTGTCAGAGGCATCACCACATGGTGACATTTAGTCAACATTTAGTCGTGAGGTGAAGTGTACTAACAAAGTTCGTTCTAGTTTGTCTCAAATGGTAGGATTTAACTTAGGGTATGTGAGTGCATTTATGTACTCCAGGGACAGCAGGTGACAATCTAAATCCCCAAATTCTCCACAATTTAACTGTGGGGCTTTTATGTATGTAGCAGACATAGCTGTTTTCACATCTCTTGCATTTGGCTAAAGATCAGGTCTGGGGAATGCTTCGTATTGAGTGCACAGCGTACGGTCTCAGCTTTTTCACACACCTGTTTGAAATGTCGCCCTGGCAGTTGTAATGATCCTAATCTCACCGCGGTCTTCTTTCTAGGGTGGGTTTAGCAAGAATCTTTAAAAATCTCTACCAGGAGTTTATTTACATAATTTTTTTTTTCCTTTCTCCTCAGAATTGACTCTTGTAAATTCAATTTGACATGGCACTGTATGATATAATCAAGGAGTGAGGCCTTTTAATATGGAAAATATTCCCACATTTTTTAAATTGTTTTTTCCTCTCTCATTTTGTTGTCCAGTTCAGTGGAAGGATTTTCTTCTCTTTTTTGAAAAAGCTGTTTTGTTGATCGAGTTCTATGTGATAACCACGTATGTTGCCACTGCAGGTAGTACTGAGGTTTTTGGCAGGAAAAATTTCTTGACATATTTTTCTTTTAACTTATGTAAAATGTACATTGAAAATGGACTTCAGCTGTCAATTATGAACCTGTGACTGAGTTTTGAACATGGTTGTTATTGTACAAACAGTTCTTGGCTGGATGTAGTACTGAAAGAAGCCAAATATGTGAAATATTGAGAGGTGATATCCTGTACTAAAGTTTAAGTTATCCTAATCTACTTCTGAAGCAAGTTCTGATTTTTTTGCATTCCTGTATACAACACAACAAATATGTACGTTCTGCAAAAGAAAAAATATGTATGTGAGCCTATGCTTATTTTATGTTTATTTTTTCTTATCTTTCTGGAAAAAATCCCTCAGTGCCATTAAAGGCAGATGCCCATGTTTCTGGGTGGCCAGGCTGTGACTGTCCTGTTAGGCCAGCAGTAGAAATGGCTGCACTAGACAACAAAAATGAGAAACAAATCACATCTTCTGATAATCTGTTGGTTTTGTGTTTCTTCCATTAAGGAAAAAATAATAATTTCCAAATGCATCTGAAGCTGCAAGCAGTGACACACACATGGAAAATTCCATTCTAGAGAGCTTTACTCTTGTACACACTTGTACACCCTTGTACTCCTGTTAAACAACATGTGAATCACACACATTTCTGTTTTGACTGTTAACTGATGTACACAACATTTTATCACAACACTCCTCTGAGTTCCCTTACCAACACAACTAATAAATTGCCCCTGTGGTGGCCAAGAGCTGTGTTTGAAGATCAGAGGGTTTCATTAATCCCTGGAATACCTCAGTCCCAGCTTCCAGCCTGTGCGGTACATAACTGTGTAAGAGAAGCAAATGACGAGATTTACAACGGCTGAGCTTGAACCTGCTGTTTGGAAAAGCAGGAGGGCTTAAGAATTTCCATTTGTTATTTTGTAGGCAAATTTTAATAAATCGTTATAAATATGTAATTTGTAATTTGTAAAGTATAAGCCAGCCTCCTCTGCCAAATAGAAGTTCAAGGCTACAGAACAGTTAGTTTCCTGTTGCTCTTCTCTGGTGCAAAACCCTGATGTGGTCTTCTGAGGCTTTTAGACCCAAAACTATTATTTTCTCTGTAGGGTTCTGGGCCGTGTGCCAGTTTGTTGTGTGTCTGTGCAGTATTGTATCTACTGCTGCCTGGTAATTTGCCTCTGCTGGGTAAGTGCCTGCCTCTCTTTCAGAGCACATAAACAATTCTGGAGATGAAATAATAGGTTAGGTGCCTTGTATTTTCAACCATGTACAAGTGACGTGAAGGGTCACGAGAATATCCTCTGCAAGAATCCACCCTTTCATCAGAGGCTGAGGTGTCACAGATGATGTATTTCAGTCCTCCTGGCCCATGGTGCTTTTTTCAGTGCAAGGCATGTTTGGGCTTTTATCCCCTGGCATTGATCTGAATTACTGCAAGTAGGAGGAGGAATCAATTCTCTTTGGTACTTGATTTGAGCTGCCTGAACTATAGAATCACATTTTAATTTAGACTTACTTCACACTGTAAAAGATAAGGGCTCCTTCCAGACGTACTATTAGGTCTCAACCTTGAAGGTTTCTGTTATAATTTCAACACTTATC
The DNA here is from genome assembly GCA_013397935.1 of Dasyornis broadbenti. Lineage (NCBI taxonomy): Eukaryota > Metazoa > Chordata > Aves > Passeriformes > Dasyornithidae > Dasyornis > Dasyornis broadbenti. The sequence goes on along the minus strand of VZRN01004407.1, from coordinate 2,299,749 downwards.
CACTTATTTCATGAATAAAAGCTTTCTGTTTTAATTCTAGTAATCCCCCTTGTGAAAGCCCCTAGCACAAGCAGATTCATTGCTGAGAGCACAGAAATAGCTACAGAATTCAGTTATATTGATTTCTGCTTCTTACTTAAGGGAGGGATCAGCACCCAGCTTCATTAACAGCACCGAGCCTGCCCTCGCCTCTCCTGTTGCAGATCTGCATGACATTCACTAGCTGGCACCTCCTGCCTATAGTTTGATTTACTGATCATAGACAATTGAAAGCCCAGAAGTGGATTCAGCAGTGTCACTGAGGCTGATGTCTTCTCTTTGCCTTGCAGAGCTCCACCGTGGCAGGATGGCCTTTTCTCTGAGATTTCATTGCTGTGATTTGACTGTGATGTTTCCTACTCTGACTTATTTAAAACATTTCGCTTCTTCAGTGCTTGCGTTTCATTCAGGTCAAAGGGAGTAAACCTTCCCTTCTGTATTTTGTGTTTGAGTGTGACTGTCAGAGGACTTGCCATCACCTCAGGTTATGAGCTCATGGGGTTTGAACTCCTGAGTTAGAGTTGTTGCTCTGGATTATGGTTCAGTGTACGTCTGTGGGCTAAACTCCATCTCCCTTGTCTGTTTTTGGGTCTTTAGATGCACTGTAACTTTATTGCTTTTTCCCCAGACCTTTTCAGTCTGCCAAGTTAAGCTTGAGAAAAACGGAGGTAACAAATGATATCAACTCTGTCTCATATTTGCAATTGAGCCATAAGAGCCTCTGGAAGAATTAGGAGTATTTTTGGCAGCTGTGCTGCGGGTAGTACCCATAACCTAGAAGCTGGGTGTGTAGGAAAATGAAAACTAATAGAGGGATGAAGGCAAGGAAACTATGGCTGTCTTTAAGTTAAGAGTAAGAGTACAATTTGATTTTTATTCTATCTTAGTTACTAAGGTCTTGATCGTGCAGGGCTTTTGAAAACATCTGAGGTGAGAAACCTCCCATTTTGGAGACTGGTTATTAAGATGATCTGGGACACTGTGTGAAAAATCCTCTCAGTTCAAAATCAGCCAAGTTTGCTTGAAATTTCTGCAGGTGAATTTAGTAAAGGTAGATGACTTAACAGAGAACTGGATGGAGAAATGAGCATTTACATTAGAAGCATGAGCTGTGACACGGTGTGGCCTGGGGCTGTTTCTGAGGGACAGTGGCTCATGTGGTCACACTGTGACTCAAATCTAAACACAGTAATTAGTGAGGACTGCCTGACTCAAGTTCCTAAAGTCAAAAGTACTGTGTTGAAATTCTGCTGAGCACACCACTGCTCAAAACTAAACCACTTTTACTTCAAGAAGAAGGTCTGTTACAGTATTTACTGATGTTAATACATATCAGTAAATTGTAACTTCACACTTTGCATTTTATTACCAAAGTTGACTCAATTTATTCCTGTGATGAACCAAGTGGCAAGGACACTGCTACTGTTGTGCAAAAGCCTTGCATTTTTTAATGGTTTAAAATCAAGCTTCTGTGTGCTGATTATGGTTAAATTCAGTGTGTCTCAGAGGCAGCTGCCCAGGCCGTGGATGTGAGCGCGCTCATCTGCTGAAAGCAGCAATTCTGATGGACCATTGGTTTCCTTTTAGACACTATTAGCTTGCTCTGTGCTGGTAAAAAATGAGCTGTGACTTTCTTGCCTGGGGGCATTTGTTTCTTGATGCTTTAGCATTGCCAGCCATTGTGGAGATTTTTATTTCATTTTACGCTGTGAATAGCAAGAAGTTTGATTTGCTGTAGAGCTCCATGTAACTGTTGGTTACAGGGAGCAAAAAATTGTGCCACGGGGAAGCATGATGTGATAGACAGCACATCTAACTTTTCCAGTGTGTAGGGTCATTCCAGAAACTCAAGAATCAAACAGCCACTGTCTTCTACAGTCTCTGTGCCTTCTCCACGGCCCCTTCAGGAATTAATTGTTTTTCTGTCGCAAATGCAATTTTTGACAACTCTACAGCCTGAAAGCTATCCTTATGCCACGTGAAGAAAAGCAAGAGCATGTAGGTAATGTTCTTTCTTACACAGGTAATTTCCTCGTTTTGGAGGTGATACAGTTTGGGAATAGGTTTTATTGGCAGTTCCTGCTTCTTAAGCAGAGTTTCTAACTATATTTATTAGCATGCTGCAAGAATCATGTTCACTTACATAATTTAGATGCATCGGCAGTATTAATTTGACTTCTGATTTAAAGTAGAAACGTGTTTTGCAAAACTTTTGCATTATTGGCCACATTTTTAGTTGCCATAAATCTCTATAGTATCTCTAAATGGATTTTTAGCAAAGTTTTATGCTACAGAAAGTTATCTCTTGCTGTGGACACAGAATCTCAAAATGAATGTCTGTGTCTTTTATTAGTGTTAAGAGAACAAAGTGTGTCTTTGGTTTGCTTATACTTTTTAATCTATTCCCTGCATTCTGCATCTTATTTTTAATGCAACTTAACAGTGTATTGTGCAGACATGACACATAAAAGGTCATCCTACATTTTTACATTTAAAGGTATGTGTTGTAATGTTCTAGTTTTAGACATTATCTTTCATCCAAATGAAACTTATCAAGAAATAGAGCCCATCTGCTGCCACAAACACAAAATATTTTAAGCTCTAGGGTGCATAAGTATTCTACAAACACACCAGGAATAATTAGATTAGGATATATTTGCACTTGAAAGTTTAGTGAAGTTTTATTCTTGTATAGCTTTGAGGGTTAAGGATTATCTAGGGCCATCAAAGCCTCTAACCAGTAAGCTGTAAACGTACTTTGTTCAAAAATTGCCCTTGTAAGTATTGTTTTTCTCTCTTTTCCTCTCTGCTTGTAGATTTAATGCCTTTCCTTTATTATTTCAAGCTTTTTTTTCAGATCTGCATTCTTGCCAAATGTTTACACTTTTTATATGTGCAGGTCTCTGCAGATGCTCCATGGCATAAGTATATCGCCACAAGACAATTCTACAGAATCAGGTTCTGAGGATATTCCTCCTTCTGAAGCCTGATCAGCTGAATGTGCTGCTGGCTAATCCAGTCCCTCTACACCTGGAGCTGTGTCCTCTCTCTGATTTTGTGTACTGGGCTCTGCTGGTTCCTCTGAGCAGAAAGCATAAAGCCTGGAAAGACCCACTCGGGTGCAGCTCCTGGTGCTTAACTTTGAGGCTTTGGTTATGAAATTCTGTTTGATCCTTCATCAGAAATTAATTTCATTCAGGTGATTGTTATTCTTCTCTGTCCATCTGATCTAGGATCACAGGTTCAGCACTGTGCCCTTGGGCAGTGCTTTCTGTGCAGAACTCAAGTACCACGAGTTTATTTATCGTTTTGGAAGGGGTGACATTAATGTTCGGGCGTTTTCTTGTTTCCATATGAAAAGAAAGTCAAGTTACCCCAAAAGTTCATTGTACATCAATGTAACTCTGCACTGAGCAAAGCAAATAGCTGAGAACTCTACCTTTCCTGTAAGGTTATAATAGAAATTTCCATTGGCTACCTGCTACTTTGTTTTCCTCCACGCACTTTGAATTTAGTACTGCAGTGTTTCTAGCATTCCTTGATTTTTATAAAAACTTTGTTCAATTATTCAGCTATTTCAAGCTAATTTTAATAGTAATTTAAAAATTATATTGTAAGCACCATTGGGGTTTTGCTTTTTTTCTTTTTTAGTTAATCTGAGCAGAACTCTGCTTGCTTGTACTGGTTGGGGTTGTGGTTTACAGGTTTCAAGACAACCGTAGGGCTGGGATCATGCACGACCTCACTGAAAGGGAATTAGTTATATAGGAGTTCCTCAGATGGGGCTAAAATGGTAATAATAAAATAAATACAATTTTAAGAAGTCCTTGTAAAGTGATCTCATTTGGACTAGGTAGTCTCTGAGAAAAGGAAACAACAAAAAGCAGTGTGGGCCTCTGGTCGAAAATCCTGGTGAGTGGCAATAGTTTAAACCCTGGCAGTTACATGTGCTGACCATGCAGCAATTCCATTTCTAAACAGTCCGAGTATGTGAGGTGGCCTTTTTGATCCTTTCAGTGAAATGCTACTTTGCTGTCTGTTTCCTTTCTTATTAGAATTTCCAGTGCTGCTTTGCTAATAGAGGGCTGCAAAAATAAGCCATGTTTCAGTTTTTAATGGGGAGCATCTTGTTTCTAATAGTTTGTTTCACTTTGAAAAGCACTGTCAGGCAATCCTCGCCATGATGAAGGAGTATAAGCATGGGTACAAAGTGATCAGAAGAATTAATGTTCTGCAGTGCCAGGGTGAGGAAGAAGAGGACTCTGAATCTATTAGATAACCAGTTTTTGGCAAGTTTCTTTTGCCTTTGAAAAAAGAACAAATTAAACAGAAATACTTGTTCTGTCCATTAATAGGAATTATCTGCTTATGAAATATTTATTAATATTTTATAGTAAGACAGCTAAGTGCCAAAGGTGTAGAATTCTTTGCTTCTGAAAGATACATAAGCTATCTATTAGCGTATATTTTTTTGTTTTAATTTTTTTTTTCCTAATACATTCCCAAAGTCATTGACAGGCCTACAGATAGTTTGGTTTTAGAAGACAGATGTGGTGAAAAGAAATGCTTATGTTTTAGAAGTACCAAAGTAAAATTAGCAGAACCTCATCCTTCTGAAGCACTATTAAAAAAGTAGAATTGGAGACCCTAGGAACATGTGGTAGACTAGAAAATTAAGAAAAAAAAATGAAAAAAAAAAAAAGCAGACTTAATCTGAGGTTTGTTTCCTTTCTTTAGTGGTTGGAAAGGACTTGTGGTTTTGGTTTATTTGGTTGGATTCTTTTTTTAAAGCATCTATGTTACTTTGGGAAGGATTTTGACTTTTTTTTTAGTTGACATGTAGATTGGGAGATTGCAGACTATAAAACATTGTGTTTTCTGGTCAGTTTGGAACATACAGTTCTATTTTTTCTATGATTCCAAGTGGATGCTTTGTGTACAATAGTGACAACTATTATATTGTCTATTTAATTACAGCCAGCTCTGTAAGAGTGGCAGGGCTGGCATTTAGCAGATTTGTGGCTGAAAAGCATTTCAAGGGAGTATTAGACACAGCTCTTCATTCCAAATAGAATGTGTTTTAGTATATGATCTGTAGTTTAAAATAAAGCTCTGGAAAATACTGATTTTACTGGAACTGTAATCAAAATCTTCTATTGTTTGTACTTGAAGCAGAGCTTGACATAAATGCTTTCTGTAATTCCTTTTTCACTGGGAAGATCTTAGGAAAACGTCCCTGGCGTTCTGACGTCAGACACATCTTGTTCAATGCCTTTGTCTTGGTTTGGAAGACAGGTGTCTGCTAAGGCAGGTGGAAACCTGCCTTAGAGGATATGACCCCCCTCCCTCCAAATTGGTATAAGGTCGAAATCAAAGGCTCTCAGGCAGAGATATGGGAAAAGAAATAACAATTCTTTACTCGTATCTGTAACGAGGAAAACAAGCAACAATAACAGTGGCAATAACAACTAAACAGACCAGATACCCGGTGGCAGCTTTCTCTGAGCTGCCAGACACCGCCCCTCCCCTTTGGTGCAGTTACGGTCACGGCCGGCAGGGGGCGCTGTGGCGCGAGCTCAGCTCCTCGGTGATGGCGGACGGAGCTGAGGGCGAGGCGGCTGCACGGCGAGCGGAGCTGCAGCAGGGAATCTCAGGGCAGCAAACCGGGCGGCAGAGCTTGTCCACTCGAGCCGGCGAACAAAAGAGTAGCAGAGACTCCAACAAGGAAGAAAAACCAGGCAGTGCTGAGCTCCCGCGGCAGCAGCGAAGGGAAAGAAGAAACAGCAGCTGTCTCCTCCAACAAGTCCCGGGGACAAGTGTGTGCCTGCCCATGGCCAGCCACCTTTTTCTTGCCACACCTGGCTATGTTTTTAGTCTCTTAAGTGCGTCTTTGTCTCTTAAGTACCCAGTCATTGTCTCTTAAGTACCCAGTCGTTAAGGCTCGTTAAGGTATCTCTAGCCACAGGATGGAAAAATTCCCAACCTCCAACAGCCTTCTTCAAAGGAGGCATAGTGTAAGGTCAAAATCAGGTTTCTCGTGTCCCTTCTGGTGGAAATTTTGGTGACTGACAGACGGAGATTGCACCACATGGCGTTGTCGTGGTGCTCAGTCACTTTGTACAACTTTTTTTTTTATCTTGCCCTAAAGAAGAGGGGTTTCTACCTGCTTCCCTAGTTGTGCATTTTCAAAAGGCGATGTGTATCCCACATAATGGAAAATTAAGTGTCTTAAGTGTAGGAAAACGGGCTGAATTTTGTAGCTAGAAATAATGCAGTTCTCACTGCTTAGCTGTTAAGTGCAGCTGCTAAGCTGTCATCTTCTGAAGTTACATTAAATTGGTGTGCATGCACACATGCAGGGTGATCTAGATGGGCTTGAAAGCAACGTATAGCCAAGTCCTTATATCTGGGAAAGAACTGCTTTGGAGTGCAGGGTTAAGCCACAAAGGAGCTGGGTGCTTGAGATGGTAAACAGAAAGAACCGGTGACTTGCTTGTCAGTATTAGAGGTTTTCCTTTAAAGGAGCTTGTGTCAGCAGTGTTAAATCCAGAAGCCCTTCAGGAAACACAGAATGAGTATCTGAGAAAATATCCAAAATTTAGGCCATCTGAGAGGTTACCCTGAGGTAAACTGGCACTTGATAAGAAAATTCAGCTCCCACAAAAGGGAGATAGAGCAAACATGTATTTTTCTGCAGGTGCATCCTTTTTTACCTGTGGAAGAAAGGGGAACAAAGTACAGGGTCAAAATAAGCATGTAAAGTAAGGTAGTTCATTTGAGAAATTATGGCAAGATAAATACTTAGTGAAATAGCCATCCTATTTTAGGGAGTGGGGTGGGGAGAGGAATTGCTACTGCATCACCTTCCGTGTTCGTTTGTGTGTGATTTCATGTAACCAATGAGAGACTGTCTTAAAATCTTGTTAACAAGGTTAACATTTTGTCCTGTTCAAACATTTTCTTGTGCGTAAATTAGTTAAGAATAGTATAGGAAAGAGTATGGGCAGAGTGTTAGGGAAAGAACAGATTTCATAATTTAGAAACAAACACTCTAGAAGTTACTTTCCTTTGTTTCACCCTGACCACAGATAATGTAGGGTTTTTAATTGATGATGATGTCTCTTTTGTATGGCTTGTAATAAAATTTTAAAATCCTGCTTGGTGCTTATCCTTAAATAAACTGAAAGGATTCATGCCGTTATTACCGTTATCGCTCTGCTTACTCTGTTGTGAAAGCAGTCAGAAATCTATGGTAAATGAAATAAGGATAAATCAATATAACCCATAAAATTAAAATGTTCCAAAAGCAGCACAGGGAGTTTTGGTTGTCATGCACTCCAGCTTGCTGTGCAGCTTTAGGCACTAGACGCTGACTCCATGCAGAAGTTCGCTTGAGGTGGGTTGGGAATAGGATTCTGCATCTTCTAGGACAACATCTAGAATTTCAGATGCTTGAAGAATCACTTTCTGACTATCATTCTGACTTGTAAATATAAGAAGAGTATTTGACAAACCCAAGCAGAAGTAATAAGCCATACTTATATTTACTAATCAAGCGTCATTTTTCTCAAGTTCCATTTTCATTATTACAATATCAGTGTATTAAAGGAATCACACGGAAGAGACCATTTCCAAAAATGTGAGGGGAGGAAAGACTGGCCAGGTTGTTCTAACTCCCCACTGTTATTTGTGCTGTTCGCCACATACCTTGGCATTGAGGGGTTTTTGATGTTATCATAGTGCAACAACAGATTACATTTGCAAGCTTCATATTTTCCCAGCAGGGCCTTGAATTTCACCTTATAATTTGAATTTTAATAATGCCTGTAAAGTGTTCAGGTACATGTGGTGGAAATGTCACGTGAGTCAGTTTTAATCCCTCGTGCAAAATCTACCAAACTCGTTTGTCAGCTCTAGTGTTTTAATTCACGTATGTTCAGGCTTGTGGGAGAATGCAGAAAGAAAATGGATGGTTCTAACAGCTGAAAAACAAAAACTAGAAGTCTTTAGGATTATCCAAAAACCTCTACAAACCCTCCTCCTGTTATGTAGAGCTGTATTTTTATGCAAATCTTCACATACTGAGAAATACTGAATAATCTGATGAGCCACGACATGGGGTTTTATTTTTGTCAGTAATACATATAAGAAGAATCTGACTGATTTTGTTCTTAAAGTTTTTAACCTTCTGGGTTAAACCTTCTGGGTGTTGTGTTTTGCCAATACCATTAGATAATTTTTATCTTTAGCAGAAAAGAATCATTTGGCAATAATTGTAGGCTTAATTGAGTGGAATCACACTGTGTGGTTCCATCTTAAATTCTTCAGTATCTTCTTTTCATCCTAGATGAGTATATCAGTCTATCAAAGATTAGATGATTTTGTTAATTTCTTTTTTTAGGTCTTCATGCAATTATTTTCTTTTTGTGAATGTCATCTACTCTAATTAGTTTGTGCCAATTTTTTGCTCTTAATGTGTTGAATCTTTTTAACAGAGTCAGTGCCTGGTTTTGACAATGAGATATATATAATTGCTTTTTAAAAAATGTATTTATCATATCTAATACCAGTCTTCAAGTGTATAAGTGGCACAAAAGCAATAAGACATAAGGACCAGAATGAAGGAAATTAGTATTTCAAGTATGTTGAATTACAATATTAAAGTTATAATTAGAAAAGAACAACCTTCCAGTAATGACTGCTGAGTGCAAGATGTGAGCAAGGCAATTCATTATATTCAGCCAGCCAAAAAAATTGCGTATTAGTAACTATATTTTCCTTTCTTAGTTTTTATCATATACTGGGTGGATAATCCCATCACTGGAAAAGTCCTTTTTTACGCTAATGAGTGAAAGTGGTTTCTACATGGAATAGGATTTTTCAGTTTTGAGAGTATTCAATATCTCCTTGGTCTTGTGCACTTGAAGGAACTTTAGGTCAGTCTGTGGGCCGGGGCTGCAAGATGGAGCAATAGTGAATTAACCTTCCTGCTTTACTTTTTCTAGTTCTTGAAATGTAAGACTCACACCAACTCTAGGAAATCTGGATATAGAGCATCTTTGTTATGTTTCTTGAAAGAGCTTTACTTTCACACTTAGAAATAGCTTGAAACCTATTATATATAATAAAAAACATTAACAGCAAAACAGAGTAATTTAGACTTTTTTGATATATTTAGCTTTTCAAAAACCTCACACATGTCACATTAATAATACAGTGATTGATGTGGCAGTCGGGATGGTTTATGAAATGGCTTTGAATGTATAACAGTAATAGTTTCATGCCATTACATTTACATTTAGACAAGCATGCAAAACTAGCAGTTGCTGTTTTATATTCCTCATAAAAGCTAAAGCATCCTTTTGAATTTTTTACGTATCCAGTAAGAATGAAAGAAAATATAACCTCTCTAAAGCATTTCTGCACGCTGTGAATGTGCTGTGATCACTGTTTAGTATTACTCTTGCTGCTATGTTTTTATATTCTGTTTATTTCCTTGGTGGGGTTTTTGCAGTTCTGTTTTGGTTTTTTGTTTTGGATTTTTGGTGGTGTCTTTTGAAGGGATTTTGTTTGTTTTTTTAATGTAGATGTGCAATTCTGTGTAAGGTAAAGGAGGTTGTTATTCTCTTTTAAGGAGTTTGCCAAGAGAGAATTTCACTCTAGGTAACTGCTATTTTTTCATGCTAAGTGGGCATAATTCTTTTGAAAGTGATAGAGAGCTGTAACTAGGTATTCAACTCATTCACATAGGTTTTTTGGTAAAATATTTTAGGTAATTTGGGTGTTTTCAAAAATGCATGTGGGAGATGTTCCTTTGCTTAAAAAAAATGTATGTGTTCTCTCTTTTTTTCATATTTTAATGAAGAAAGTAGGAAAAAGTACAACAAATTTAATAAATATTAAGATCTGAGTGGACTTGGTGCTGAAAGTTGTTTGTAATACGATGTTCTTGCTTAAGAACTGTGTAACTGTGTCTTCTGCTGCTTTATTAGTCTCCACATGGAATTCTACATCCTGGTTGTGCTTTGTTGAGTGTTTTTTTTTTTTTCCTTTTC